>CM068299.1:60933392-60986810 GCA_034768395.1 Linum lewisii
AAGCAACTTGAATGATTTATTTAGATGCAACGATTGTTCTTGACAGATGAAACACTAAACAAACAAGAGTTTTAAATAAGTAATTTTATAATTACGACCATACTAAAATTTGCCTATATAAACAAACCGCCGTAAGCTAAGGGGACATAATGAAACCACTAAATCCCAAAATTAAATCAAAAGGAATACGAGAGATTAGAAGGATGCATAAGCATAATATGATCAATATGTCAGCTGGCAATGGCATGATTAATAATGCATTAGTAGTAGCAATATTATTATCCACCTTCTACTCCTCACTTGCTTCGGATTTCTGCGTGGCGGATCTATCGTCCCGCCAAACCCCTTCCGGGTACCCATGCAAAGATCCGGCCAACGTGACCGTCGACGACTTCATATACAAGGGCTTCGTGAGCAAGGGGAACACGTCTAACCCTAACAAGTTGGCCGCCGATCGAGCCTTCGTCCATCAGTTCCCAGCTGTAAACGGGCTCAACGTAGCCGCGGCACGAGTCGACATGGAGCCAGACGGCGTCCTACCGCTCCACACACACCCGTACGCGTCCGAGATGGTCTTCGTCGTCGAAGGAACCGTCACGGCAGGGTTCATCTCGGGCCTACCTGACCATGTCATGTACCTCAAGCAACTTAAAAAAGGGGAGTTGATCGTTTTCCCTCAGGGGCTCCTTCACTTCGTAGCCAATGTTGGGAATCAAAGCGCAGTCTGTTTGACTTTTTACGGGAGTGCCGACCCAGGTATTCAATCTGTTACACTCGCTCTGTTTCAAAGCAGCTTCCCGGCTTCCCTCGTCGAGAAGACCACCGGCATCGGTGAGGGTGAAGTTAGGAAGCTCAAAGCTCTTCTTCGCCGCCGCTCTTAATTACTACTGTAGGGAGTGTAAATGGGTAAATCCATGAGTCCAAATACTCATTATATTTGGTCCACATCGGCTTACCTAACCCTACTAGCAGCCATATGAAGTCAGTTCGTGCAATGAATTAAAAGACCCAATTATCAAATATGTAACATGTTAATAGTACAATATATACTATGTTCAAACATCGCCAATGAAGGTTAATGTTCCATTTAATTCCAAAAATAGCCTAGATTTTGCCACCTCACCCCTTCATCGCCACTCACTCTAGCGATTTAAGAATCATGCATATGGGCCTTGATTTAAATATTATTATACTTAGGGGACGGTACATATTTCTTGGCATTGTTTTGTCTGGTTCGAGTCATTTCAGTATCGATGACCACAAAACCAAACTCAACCCTAAATATTTGAACTATTTTAGATCGGGTCAACATGTTGGATCCACTATAATTTATAACGATTTTATTGATTTAACCACATACCGTTACACTTATCAATACGACTTGTCAATACGATTTAGAAAACAATAATCAATATATTCATAAAAACTAATCATTTTAAAAACAAAAATAGTCCAACAAACTTCCAATTAATTCTTAATTAATTAAAACAAACTGATAAGAAATATGGCTCCGGATCTGCGTCCAAACCCAAAATGGAGGGGTAAAATCGTCCATTTGAAAATAATAATAAATTAACCCATGCTTTCCCCTTCCCTTCCCGTTCTCCGATGCAGCTTTACTCTCGTCGCCGATTCCAATCAGACGTCTTTACTCTCTTATTCGCCGGGGTGCTAATCGGCAACTTCAGGCCATCGACCGCCGCTCTCCTTATCCTAGTGCAGCGGGGCCCACGTCCTAGAGTTCCTCCGCTACTTGGACCGGTTCGTGCAACAGGAGATCTGGAGGCTAACGGCTATTCAACAGGGGTAGATCAGCGGAACGGGGAGGCCTGGAGATCGAGTCAGTACTCGAAGGCAGGCTGCCGGTGGAGCTACTATGTATACCGCTAAAACTCCTTCCGATTCATCTTCCTCTAGCTTCTCCTACGTCGTCTTCAAGTTTGACGACAAGGAAAGCTCCGGTGACACTGATTCCTTTGATTCCACCTTCTCCACATTCTCCAACGTCGTAGTCTTCGCGTTTGAGGATTGCCGGCGATCAAGAAGAAAGGAAAAATTTCTGGCGATTATATAAATCAAAGTAAAGTAAAATCTGTGCATGTACAAGCCCCAAAAACTACTGCAACTCACAATAGAACCAAGGGACCATCCAAAAATAAAATGCCCAATCCCAAAACAACAACCCAGATCTAGCCCTCCAACCCAAAAACCAGCCGAGATCCATTTTGTCAAGCCAACCTTCCCAAACCAAACCAACCTACAACCATCCGACCATTGATTTCCTCTTCTTATCATCTATTTTTTCATACCTAAACATCAAATCAGAAATGAAATCCCTGTTTTCCGTGTTTCCAGGCTACAAAGGAAGCTCTAATTGAAAATGAAAACTTGAAAGCACACGGCTTGTGTTATCATAAAACACGACATGTGTTTATGAAACACGACGTGTTTCTTCCTATGACTAAAAAAATTAGTTCTTTACCATCTTGGAGAGGGAAAATTATCGAGACTTCATTCGACAATCAAATCTTGACGAACAACACACTCCCGAGCGGAGAGCTTGGAGCTTTGAAGTTATGATTGAGCGGGAAGATGTAAGGATTAGTTCGGAAGTTTCATTGAGTCACCGGGATTAGTTTATCCCAGATTAAGATGTCTTTCTCTTCGGTTTTCTTCTCTGTTGTATTTTCGACTTCTTCTGTTGCCATGAGTAGCTAAACTTCTTAGGTTTGTTTAGATTAGATGAAGCACTAGTTAGGATTTTGTATGGATAATGTTGGGTTTTTTAACCCGTTTTTGTTAATCAATTGTTTCTTCAGACTTAATTAGATGCGATTTCTACTAAACCCTAATTTGAAACTCTCTGATTGACCATATCGCAGGGTTCTGTTTCATCTTTGATTTCACGGGTCTGACCATGAATATGAATCATTCTAGAGTTTAGGAGGTCGTTAGGTTCTAATAATAGCTTGACCATAGGATTGGAAGACATAATCTCTTTGCATATCCATGTGACATTTCATTGTTCTTAATTTGTTCTTGATAATTTGCAAGTTAGCTTGACCATGGGAGCTTGTAGGTCTGATAGAATAGAATGTCTGCGGCCTGACCAAGGAGTAGAGATAAACTAGGAAGTGTCGAGTCATCGAAGTCCAATAAACTGAAATTGCATTGCATGATCCATCTAAACCGAACTAGTGTGGATTCGAGTCTAAACAATCGTCTTAGTCATACTTCGAAACTAATATATGCTTTCTTGTTTAATTTACTTTTCTTAGCTATTTCATTCACAATCATTACAAATATCAACAACGAAACCTCAAATTGGTTAATTCACTTTGTTGAGTAATAGAATCGGAAAGACCCTAGGGAAAATTGATCTCTTTGGAGCGATTCATTGAGTAAAATTTGGTGTGCGATATTTCTCGCATCAGATACAATCTAATCATTGAAAGATAATGTGTTACCTACTCGTATAACTAGTTAACTCGATTAGATAACTACTAACTAGTTAAGAACTTGACAACTAGTTAACTAATTATCTAAATTGACGAAGTCAATCTGACCGGTAAAACCGAGAACTAGACACGAAGTCGGTCTGACTAGAGCATAAATATAACGCAAGCCAATCAGGTGGATTTTTTTAGGTTGAACCGGTAAAACTAGCAAACCCAGTAGACCCGGATCAGTCGGTTTTGCCCGGTTTAGTTTAAGGGATGACCTCGTATCTAAAAACCAAAATAAACCTACGGTCCTGCCAGTCCGACCAGTAAAACCAAGAACCAGACAGAAAGTCGGTCCGGCTAGAGCATAAATATAACGCGGGCCAATCAAGTGGTTTTTTTGGGTTGAGCCGGTAAAACATAGAAAACCTGGTTGACCTGGGCGGGTTTTTCTCGGTTTAGTTTAAGGACGACCCCGATCTAAAAAAAACTAAACCTATTTGCTTCACTTCTTCCATCTTTTTTGTTCTTCCGGCGGTCGGATGCTACCTCTACCAGCGGCCCCATCACCAAACTTAACTGTCATTGTCAAAATTTCAAGATTCATCCATGGAGGCCTTCTCTTCTTATAGACAAACAAATTGATAGTGATAGATCCATGAAAGGAAGAAGAAGAAGAGTTGAACATGGCAATCGAAGAAAAAGATAGATCAGTTGGAAAAACTTTTCCACAAATGTTTAAGAGAAAAAAGAAGAGTGGTTTATGGTTTGAGAGAAAAAAAAAAGATAGTACAAGGAGGGAGAGGAATGCCAAATAGTGGGGTTTAAGGTTTAGGGTTAATTCTAGTTGGTATTTTTTTATATCATAAGTAGTTTTACATTTTAGTACTTAAGTTATGGATAAATGACAAACGATACATATAAGATAAGTTTTATTGCAATTTATACCTATGTTATAGAAAAATAATTAAATACTTATACTTTTTTTAAATGATAGATTACCGGTTCTTTGTACCAGTTTTTATGGTTTAATTTTGTTGAACCTTTGACCCTAGAAACTCTTGCTCTACCGGTTCAATATTTGGCACGATCCTGACAACATTGGTTAAAAACACATGTTAACTAGTCAGTTTTTTTTTTTTTAAACTAGTTATCTATATCATGATGTTAACTAGTTAAAAATAAAATAACTAGTTAGATAACCTATTAAAAAAATAACATGTTAATTAGTACAACAACCTAATTAACTTATTGAGTTCACTAATGTTAAGAACACGTTATCACCTATAACTGTTAACTAGGTAAACATAACATTTACAACAAAAAAATTTTAACATAACTATTTTGATAACCTGTTAACAAAAAATCTTGTTAAAGTTTTTGATTATATGATAATTCATTAACTATTTATCATGTTAAAATGTGTTAACAAGTTATTAACAAGAAAACACTGTTGACTACTTATTAGTTTAAAAATCATGTTAACTAGTTATCTGCAAAAAAGGGGTTAACTAGTTAACATGCCTTCGCAAAAAAGTTGTTGAAGACAGTGGCCAAAATGGTCACTGGAGACGGTGGCCGGTCGTCGGAGATTTGCCGGCCGATCACCGGAGGAAAGATTTCTTTTTAAAAATTAAATTGCATGTGAAATGTTCTAACTACCCCTAGCAATCTAGACCACTGAATTAGTCAAAATGATCAAAAGAGTGGTCAAAGAGTGATCCAATGGCCAAGAACATATTGGACCCGTTCCAAACCCAGCAAAAGTTTGGATGCCTATCCACCTCCAAGAAATATGTACTGTCCCCTAAATATAATAATATTTAAATCAAACTCCATATGATTCGCTAGAGTGAGTGGTGAGAAAGAGTAACATGAAAAATCTACCCTATTTTGGAATTACATGTAATATTATCCTTCTTTGGAAATAGTTCTTTTGACTCGCCTCTCTCTTCGAACTTTGGGCGTACGAGCGTGTGTGCACGACCAGATGAGTGAGTATGTGTGTAGGTATTTTGTTGTCTCTCCATTTGTGTGACAGGGTCTTTTCTATTTATATATTGGTGATGAACCATAGGGGTGCATGTGGCGCTTCCCCATTGCTGGGTAGAGTCGGTCATGGTCCAAACCTCTTTATGGCAGTTAGGATTTTGGGTTGGCGATCCTAGTAATTGGTGGGGTTCGGCGTCTGGGAGCTTGATCTGGTTTGGGGAGTGAACCTGCTTTTGGGTTTGACCTAGATGAGTCTCATTTTATCTTGTTAAAGTAGAATGGGGTAGTAATAAGTACTTAAGCGATAAACATGGATAAGTTAGGTTCGAAAGTCAACTGAATGTAGTAAATACTAGCATCCAAACACACCCATAAAAGTTGAATACATGGCAAATTTGTTAGATTATGGAGTTTGATGGAAGAATGAATCCAATTGTAAGTTTCTGTCAATTTTGACTGTTGAACATATGCTTAACAACAAGTATACCATTTTTGTCGCTGAGAATGATTAGGGTTTGTACTTAGGTGCCAAATCGCCTGTTTTTAAGTATCATTACAACAGCTAACTAACTGTTCTTAGCTGATTGAGAAATTAGACAATAACCAACAAACTTTCAAACCGGATAACAACAAAACCAGCCGGCCAAACCATTGACCAGTCCCAGGGACTCTTTCCCACACATCTCAATCTTTTAAATTCACCAATATTAAAATAAATAAAAAACCTAGTCCTTCCTTAGTGGATACATAAAATACAATAGACCGATATACATGAAAGACTTAGTAAATATTTTTTTGAATAGCGTACCGAGAGAAAGTTCCGTGCTAAAAAGTGTATGACCGTCTGCAATGGGGTTGCACAGATATTTATAGCATGAGCGATATTGTTATCTTGTTGTTGGTATAAATGCGTCGTATAATAATGTGGATATATCGTACATCCTTCAGGATATATCCACGTTGTACGTAGGATGACAGGTGCCAATTGCGTAGGGTTACACATGGGCTTTCCACTTCGCCCCAACAGGCCCATCATGACCAAACATATAATTACACAAAAAAATTATATAAAGAAAATACACATATTTGAGTTATTTGGGTCTAGGAAACCGTAGCTCATTAATTATAATTATAATTATATTGAAGTTAATGAATCACTATATTATATTCATATATCAATGATTTCCAAGCAACTTGAATTATTTGTTTTTTAGACAAATCTCAACTTCCCATTAATGATTGCTTGAAAAGAAAATATCACTTAGTACATTGTCCTGCCAAATGATGGTGACATAATGCAAATTATGTCAGATCAACATAATCAACTACAGCCGTCGGATTTGGGTGTATATGTTGGGCCGATTAATTTATGGAATAAAATGAATTAATTTCATTTATTAGATATGATTTATAGGGGCGGCATTTATATTAGGATATTATACTTATTTTTTGCAATCAATCATTTATATCAGTTACCAAATTATGACTAATACTATTCTGATTCAAATCCGAGATAAAACCTCTCTCTTACTTTCTTTTTTAATTATTCAGTCCATCTTCCCATTTTCATAGCCTGCGGCTGTTTGCTTGTCTCATGGAGCCTCATGTTGTAATCGATGAAGGCAACCAGCAGCCTATGAGCGGAGGTTTTGATCTTAATCGCATACCCAATGATCCAATCGAAGAAAATCATTCAGAAACGACTGAGAATACTGCACCATCTTCAGGCAATCTCAAAAATTTGCAAGGACACGGTATGGAGCTAATACTATTATTCAGCCAATACTATTATTTCGAAACTTTCATTTTTTTGCTTATTCAGTATCAACTCGATTTTCAATATCATAATAAATGGTTTTATTTTTTATGTTTTGTGTTCATAAAATACTATTATTTAACATTAATTTTCTAGATGTGTCCAAGGTATATTTTCAATGGGAGGCGTTGGCGTTCAAAATTGTCAAGGATGCCGAATCATTTTACTAAGACTATGCTTATAGTCTTGGATTTGAGATCAAAATAAGATCCAACCAACTTCATTCTTTTTCTCACGGCTCTGGTGTGTGATCCTGAGCAAATTCAATCCCGTTAACAAACAACAAAATCAACAAACGAATTAACACGAGGCAAGAGCATTTGTACATAAACTAACAACAGAATTAACAAACGAATTACATAACTAAGTATTAGTATTGCCAAAATACTATTATCTGCACATTTTTTGTGTTCAATGACAAGTATATGTTCAAATGCAGTCATATTCAATCCTATTAGCAGGAACAAATCACACACCAGAAACACAAATCAAAAAGGTTTTAGGGTTTAGGGTTTAGGGGTTTTAGGATTTAGGGTTTACTCCCCAGAATAAAACTACATATGCAATTTCCCTTTACTTAATGAATCAACTGCTAATATACTATAATTACCAGCAACAATCATATGCACGAAACACAAGTCAGAACAAATAATAGTATTAGCCTAATAACATTATTCGTTCAAACCCCAAATTAGAGCAGAAACACCTATAAAAAAGATTAATGTTGGTGCACATAACTAATCCCAACAAAATCAACCCCAAATGAGATACTAGTATTAACCGGGTTGGTTACTTAAATGATCACTAAACTTTGACCAAATAACCCGGTGGTCACTATTCTTCAAAAAAATTCCTAGCACTCACATAACTTTCGCTGATTATCCTAGAGGTCACTGTTAGCTACGGACATCCATGATTCCGTTAGTTTGCATATGTGGACTCACCACATGGACTGCCACATAAGACTGCATGTCACATTTTTTCAAACCCAAAACTGACCATTTAACCAACCAAAACCCAACTCAAAATCTCAAACACCCACCCAACTACCAAACCAAATCTAATCCTTTCCTCCTTCCACTTTCCTCCTTCCTCTTTCTCCTCCTCTCCTTCACCACGACCACCGCCACCTTCAGTTCCCACCGCCGCCGAGATGCCACCGCCCCGCCGCCGGGATGCCTTCCTTCCTTCTTCCTCTTCTCTCAACTATCACTTTCTCTCATATACCCACAACCCCTTTCTTCTTCCTTCCTTCTTCCTCCTCATCATCTAGATCTAACCCACTTCAACAACATCAACAAAAAAAGATCCAATCTTTCATCCTAAACCATGGAGCTCTTCCAAACCCAAATCCTCCGTCGTCCAATTCGATTTCTCACTCAACAGTTCCTCCAAGGTATTCAAATCCCTCACGTTTGGCAAAGAAGGCCCTGGATCTAGGCCCCCAGGGGATTATGTTTCCGATGGTTGATTCCAAAAAAATAGCAGCCAAAGCGGCAGCGGCGGCAACCCTGTGGTTTAAGATGAAAGATTGGATCTTGTTCTGTTACTGGATTTGTTGTAGGCTCACATTAGAGAGCTGGAAGAAGAAGTCAAGCTTCTGAAGAACCTTTCCCATCCAAACATTGTGGTGAGTGTGGTCTGCCTTTTTAGCTCCTCTTATGTTGATGTGGATTTCGATTGGCATTTGCTTGAAATCCTTACTTCTTTTTATCAGAGGTATTTGGGAACCGTGAGGGAAGACGACTCGTTGAATATTTCCGAATGTACACAAAACAGCTGTTGTTGGGACTGGAGTACCTTCACAAGAATTGTATTATGCACAGGGACATTAAGGTATTATCCCTTAGTCCGATTGAAGCTCCTCTGTGGAAAACAGAGGATTGTGGGAATGAAAAGTTGGAATTATGAGGGTGAGGATTAGGATCGGAAGAAGAGGCAGAGGATTGGAGAGATTGAAATCTTTCAATCCCTAGCTGTAGAGCAGCACGAGGAGGAGCAGAAGGAACAAGGACAGGAGATTAATTTAAGTCGGACAGAGATGGAGGACGAGGAAGAAGCTGGAGACTGTGAGTTGCGGCTGTTGAGGCGGTGGTGTGTGGAGGAGTTCTGGATATTGAATATAGCTGCTGAAGGCTTCTCATAAGGCTAAAGTTGAGATTTGGGGATTTTTTCCGGATAGTTGAGACCGGCGACGGTTAGGGAAGCGAATAGCAAGAAGTTGAAGTTGATAGAGGGGGATAAAGAGGAAGAGGCAGGTGACGGGATTTGATGGGTAGGATCTATGGTAGAGGAAGGATGATGGATAGGTTCCATGGAGGAGGAAGGAGAAGGAGGAAGGACGAGGAAGAAGAAGGGACTGGTTTGCGTGAGGAGTTGGATGGATTAATTGGTTTGGGTAGGATAATCATGGGTGGGGGAATTAATCTGACGTGGCATAAATAAATGAGGTGGTGGATGAGTTGGCGATTCCACATAGGCAAACTAACGGAATCATGGATGTCCGTAGCTAACAATGACCTCTAGGATAATCGGCCTAAGTTGTGTGAGTGCTAGGAAATTTTTTAAAGAACAGTGACCACCAGGTTATTTGGTCAAAGTTTAGTGATTATTTAAGTAACCAACCCAGTATTAACCTAATAATTGTATCGAAACGTTTCCCAATCATCCACACAAAACCTAAAACCTAATTCCCAAACTCAAACGTAACCACAATGCTGATTCAAGACAATTAGAACGCAAATCAGACTAAACAACCATGAATCAATTGAGATACTATTATTAAGGGTTAATACACCTTTTTGCCCCTCTACTATGCAAAGTTAACAAACATACCCTTTTACTATTTTCTAACCGATTTAACACCCTCTACTTTAAAAGTTTAATAAATATACCCCTCCATTTAACTTTTCATATATTTTTCGTCTAATGAGTTGATTATGCGTGCTACGTCATATTATTTGTCCACAACATCACTGATCGGGATGTCCACAAGGTGAAAATATTTAAATTAAAAAGAAAAGATAAAGGAAAATCATTATAATCACCATTATGTACATATGTGTTTTTGTGGTATTCCTTTTTCATTTTCTTTCCAATTTAAGTAACTTTGGATTGTGAACATTCTAATCAACGATAAGGTGTACAAATAATATGGAGTAGCACGTATAATAACTTATTAGATGAAAAGATAAAGGGTGGGGCATATTTGTTAAATTTTTCAAAGTAGGCGGTGTTAAACCGGCTAGAAAATAATAAAGGGGTATGTTTGTTAACTTTGCATAGTAGAGGGGCAAAAAGGTGTATTAACCTTATTATTAACCTAATAATAGTATCAAAACGTTTCCCAATCACCCACACAAAAACATAAAACCGCGATGAATGCTGGTTTCAAAACATAATTCCAAAACACACAATCGATACCAAAACTCGGTCTGATTGCACATGTAGAGCTAGAAATCCGAACCTGGGTATTGGTTCTTCGAGATTTACGAATCGACGTCGAATGCACCTGACAAAGAAAACAGAATCAAACATCGAACGAAGTACTGATGAATCGCCAGTGGGGATGGCGTTTGGTAGTGCTTACCTGAATGAATGGATTCAATAGGCGATTTCTTCGACGGAGAGTACTCCTTCAATCGGCGACTAACAGCAGAAAGCGACTTGACGGAAGAGAAGAATCGGGAGAGAAAGGTTGCAGTTTCTTTTTTTGTGCAACGGTTATAAAAGGTAATAAATTAGTAAAGGTAAGTTATGATATGGAATTTTGGGTAATAAATACATTTATTTTGGGATAATTAATAATGGGATATCATTATTTTATTCATAAAATCCATCCACCATTGGATGTGTAATAAGGAGATCTAAGGGTCCTTATGGATTATGTCTACTAGACATAATCAGATATTTGTCACCACTCCTAGTCCGGGCTATCATATTCCTATTCCTTCGAACTACGTGGACAGAAAACCCGGGATTATTGGTCAACATCTCTCGGCACATGGCAATCAAGCACCCAAACTCAGACTCATCACTCATCTCCGAATTCACAACATGTCCCACTTCTTCTGCATCCGTTTCAAAAATAACATCTTTGAAGCCCTTGTCGATCAGCCAACGCATGGCGGACACCAGTGTCGCCGCCTCACCCTCTCTTGGCGCCCAGATGCCACGTCCATGCCAAATTTTATATTTAATTACCTCAACCTAGCTGTCAAGGATGACCATCCCCATTCCCATAGAAGTCTCAGCTGCGAACACGCCAAAATCTTAGTTGCACTTGACTACACCAACCGGTGGCGAGTGCCATTCGGAACAACGAGGCTGCTGCTGCACCAATCTTGAGTTGGGAGCCACGGACCGAGCTTGCTTCCACTCCGACATCTCCTCCACCGCTAGCTTCACTGTGATATTGGCAGACAGAGCCTCTCGAGTCCACACCTGTCAGTTTCTCTCTCGCCATATACCCCACAACATCGTGGCTATAGAGCACTTAGCTAATTCTTGAGGTAACTGTAGCCAACTCGCAAACCACTCATCAAAGTCTGCAAAGATCTGCCCCGGCGGGTTAACAACAGCGGTTAAGCCTGCTGACTCCCAGCAATCAATAGCATAATGAAAGATCCGGAAAAGGTGGTCGTTCGATTCCTCCGCCACTCCACACACACAACACTCCCCGGGTACCGCTATATGTCGTCATCTCAGGGCACTACGGTTGGGAACCACGTTGCGAGCTAAACGCCACAGGAAGTTCTTCATTTTAGGCTGAATTTCCAAGCTCCACAAGTGTGTCCACTGTCCCTGTACATTCAAGTCAGCATTAGCAGTAAAGAAGTCCATGCAGACCCTCACTACAAAAAAATTGACCTTTAGCTACTTTAAAATTACAACGACATGAAAATGCAGTAGCAAATATTTACTATTTGCCACACCACTATTTGCTACACCCAGCATCCAGTCACAAATAGTGGTGTGGCAAATAGTATTTGCTACTGCAAATTACTACATAAAATAGTGATTGCCGTAGCAAATACTAACTATTTGCTACTGCATTTTCATGCCGTTGTAATTTTGCAGTAGCTAAAGGTCAATTTTTTTGTAGTGCCTATACGCCGACTTGACCGTATACCGCCCATACTTGGGAATTGGAATTTTGTAGCCTAATTTAAAATTTTATGTACCGTCAGTAGCCAAACACGTAAAAATGTCCAGAAATAGCACAATCTGACCCGCAGCCAGCGCTGCGCCAGCCAGCCAGCGCATTGCTGCCCAGCCAGCGCGTAGCTGGCCAGCTAGCGCAGCGCTGGCTAGCAAGCGAAGTTTCTGCAAATGAAATGCAAAACAATTGCAAATATGGGAAAAGAGCAAATTAGTCACTTTTCTTTACCTTTTTGTAGATAGATTATTATTATTATTATTTTGATAATATAAGTCGGCCTTGATAAAATAATAATATATATAAACTAGAATTAATTAAGAAAATTGTATATTAGCCGTCACAATCTTTTGAATTACGGATCCCGATGTTACGTTTGTTGGAGACACAACAATGAAGGAGAGAACAAATTGCAATAATTTTTTTTAACATGGAATCAATCAGCGCATAGCCAGACCAGCAGGACACGACCTCGGGTCACGGTTATTTTAACTTTGAATTACGGATCCCGAAGTCACGTTTGTCGTTTCTCTCCTTCATTGTTGTGTCTCCAACAAACGTGACCTCGTGATCCGTAATTCAAGAGATTGTGGCGGTTAATAATTTTTTTTTGTCATTAATCCTAGTTTATATATATTATCATTTTATCAAGACCGACTTATATTATCAAAATAATAATAATAATAATCTATCTACAAAAAGGTAAAGAAAAGTGACTAATTTGCTTTTTTCCCATATTTACAATTGTGTTGCATTTCATTTGCAGGAACTTCGCTTGCTGGCCAGCGCTGCGCTAGCTGGCCAGCTACGCGCTGGCTGGCTGGCGCAGCGCTGGCTGCGGGTCAGATTGTGCTATTTCTGGACATTTTTACGTGTTTGGCTACTGACGGTACATATTTTTTAAAATTGTGCTACAAAATTCCAATTCTCCCTATACTTGTCGAAATGCCAGATGCGACGATCCTCAACGCCACCCAAACCAATAGGGACCTTAAAAATTTCTTCCACGTCACGTTCTTCGAAAATAGCCTCGATCATTTCAATGTCCCATTCATACGTACTAGGTATAAGAAGATCACAACCCCTAAACCATGCAGCGAGACATCCTCTGGTGTAGCAATAGTCATACACTCGTCATTCTTCAACCATTGAGCACCCCAAACCGGTACCGCATTGCCACTGCCAAGACACCATCTCAACCCACGGCATATTATCTCTTGCGTAGCCCTAATACTCTGTCAATCATAACTTGGTCCATTGTATTTTGGAGCCAACAAAAAACCCTCATTAGGAAAATATCTAGCTTGGAACACCCTAGTAGCAAGAGCATTTGGGTTAGTTAAGAAATTCCACCCCTGTTTACCGAGCATGGCCAAATTAAATGCACGAAGGTCACGGAACCCCATGCCACCATTACACTTCCTAGGTCATACTCGTTCTCACCTCATCCAGCTGATGCCCCACCACCCGGCCCATTCGTACCCCACCAAAAAGAGTTCATCATCCTCTCCAGCTCCAACGTTAACAAGTTTGGGATTAAGAAGACACTCATGCAAAAAACTTGAATTGCTTGAGCCACTGCTTTAATAAGCACTTCTTTACCCCCCATGAGATAGTTTTTTAGTGCGCCACTATTGAAGTCTGATGATGCTGTAAAATAGTGATCAAATACTACTAAGCTAAAAGCTAAGAGCTAAGCAGATCGTATTCCACGGGTCTCTTCTAATTGTCTACTCAAATATGAAAGCAAATTACTCAGGTTTAACACAAGTTGTGCGTGGTGTGAGTTCCACGACTTCTAAACTATAAAGCGGAAAAGAAATGACAACAGAAAACAGAAAACAATTGAAAGATTGGTTGACTTAACAAGACGACAGACAAGCATAGATTTCGAATTTCCCTAAGATCACCATAACATTGGCGATCACAAGACCAACGGTTTTCAATCCTGATTCTTTCAGTTCTCAGACACCACCATAACTCCTGACCCTTAGGTTTAAGACTGGCGAACGTTCGCTCTATCCGGTCTAACTCCCAAGATTAATTGACCGCCCGTGCGTTCGCTTCTGCAACGGAAAACTAACTGGCGCGATTACTAGTGATTAATGAGTTACTCTTGAAGAGGATTAACCCTAACTAGTTCCTACAAAGAGAAATTGTTCCAATGAATAGATTAACAGTTGATTTGGTGTTTTAAAGTGAGGCGAACGTTCGCTACTATCCTCAACTTACTAGAATCTTAACTAGGTGATCAAGCTAGAAAAGAAGCACAAAAGCAATTAAGAACAAACCAAACATGCAAGAGAAACTGATTGAAACTGGATTTAATTACCGCCGATCCGTGACCGCTTTAAAGCCCCGGGTCACTTAGGGTTCAGCTAATCTAAACTCTATGAGTTTAGCTACTCATATCAGAACAAAAGAATCAAAGACAATCAAAGAATACATCTTTAACTAGGAAGAATGGAGAAGAACTGTAAAACCTAATTTCAGATGGATCTGTGAAGCTTCAATCTCTTGGATCTTCAACTCCTAGCACCGAGTTCTCCGAGATGGAAGGATAGCGTCACGATCTCTTCCCGGCTCCTCGAACTCTCTAAATTCTCTCTCTCGAACTTTAAAGCCTGGAATTTAATCCACGGAATAGGTATATGTTGAATGTGGCCGCCGGTTTAGTATTTATAGGGATTAGGATTCCAGCCGAAAAAGGTTAGTTTTCGGCGAAGACTTCAGACTTTTCACCGAAACTTCAGGTTACACTTTGGCTGGATTCTCATATCTTCGTCTATGAATTTTCGTGCATAGTTTTCGGCGAAGACTTCAGACTTTTCACCGAAAACTTCAGTTACAGCTGTGGCAGTGATTTCTTCTAGCTTGGTTGATTTCTGGATTGATCTCGGGCCATCCCTTGAGGTTCCTTTGCTTCCCGAGCTCGTCTGTGGCTACGTATTTGACGGAAAAAATCTGTGCATACTCAAAAGCACTAGAAAACCATCAAATAGACCTAAAAAGTGCCAAGGTAACCAAATCGGCATGAATTAGAGCATTTAGGTGAAAACATGCTAAATGTAGGTTAAATGAGGATGATAAACACGTAAAATTGAGTGTCATCAGAAGCTCTGCGAAACCCTCTCCTTGACGTAACGGAACACCAACTTACGATCTCGTCCGACCAAAGATGGAACACCAAGGTAGTTATCTCCTTTGAATCGATTGGATATACCCAAGATAGCTTCCACAGCCTCGGCTAGCATGTGATGAGTGGAGTTACTGAACATGAGACCATATTTATTATGATTAATGAGCTTCCCCGAGGCGCGAGCATATGTCTTAAAAACCTGTCGAACACATTTTGCTTCCGAGATGTCAGCTCCGAAGAAAAAGAAGCTGTCGTCCGCAAATAGCAGGTGCGTAACCTGAGGCGCTCGTTGACTTAATTTGACATGTTATATAAGAAATATTCTTCATTACGTAAGGCTTACGTAACATATGATTATCTTATGTAACAAAACTTCAAGTTATCTTACTTGAAGTTAAGTCAAGTCACTGTAGAAGATCCCAATGTTTAATATTTGATTAAAATCTGAAGCACACTTGAATCTATTCAAGCAGTTTTTATGACAAAAAATGATAAACACATAAAATCGAGTGTCATCAGAAGCTCTGCCAAACCCTCTCCTTGACGTAACGGAACGCCAACTTACGATCTCGTCCGACCAAAGATGGAACACCAAGGTAGTTATCTCCTTTGAATCGATTGGATATACCCAAGATAGCAAGTCACTGTAGAAGATCCCAATGTTTAATATTTGATTAAAATCTGAAGCACAGTTGAATCTATTCAAGAAATTTTTATGGCAAAAAATGATAGGGGCATTTAGAGAATCAAAATTCGGACCTCTCGCACCCAAATGCCCTTGATAAAAATAATGGAAAGAGAATGTTAATTATTTGGTTGTAATCTGAAGCATAATTGAGCCTTTCCAAATAATTTTTACAGCAAAATGATAGGGCCATTCTAAGAATCAAACTCTAGACCTCTCGCACCCAAAGCGAGAATCATACCACTAGACCAAATGCCCTTGATAGAAATTAATGAAACGAATATATTTAGTATTTGGGTAAAATTTGAAGCACAATTGTCGCTATCCAAATATTTTTTTAGGAAAAAGAAAAGGGGCATTTGGAGAATCGAACTCCAGACCTCTCGCACCCAAAGCGAGAATCATACCACTAGACCAAAGGCCCTTGATAAAATGGATTTCAAGAACATATTTACTATTTGATTGAAATCTAACGCACAAATGAGCCCATCCAAGAAAAATTGTCGAAGGTGGCTTTGTAAAAGATAACGAGATAGTGCATTCAAAGAAGGGTGTCTTCCCAGGCCAAGAAGTTTACCAATCTTTAGTTTGGGAGACAACAAAGGGTGTGTCGAGCCAATAGTTGGCCACACAGTTTGCCTGACGAGGCACTGTTTGTAGTCGAAGATGAATGAGGGTATGTCTCCATCAACCAACAAATACCATGAATCAAAGTATCACCATCCTATAACGCAAATCCTTGCGACGAATTCTATTGCATCACCCTCTTTGCCAACTTTAGTCCGACCATTGTAGTGACAATGAGGGCATGCATCTCTGAAACCAAACAACTCTAAGATGAAAGAATTAGTTTTATTAGGATATGAAATATATGTAACATAGATAAGGCCTTGTTTACACCCAAAAAGTATTTGAGCAAATATCACACTGAAAAAATACAAGGAATCAAATGGTTTTATTAGGCCATTAATTGCCTTAGTAATTAAATAACATAAATCGGGCAATGACGTTAATTTTTTTGGGCCAATTTTCGTGCGAAATCTGTTCATTATAGTATTTTCATCATTACTCCTTCATTCGAACTCCGATTGATGAAAGGTCGGCAACAATGGAAAGATAATTTCGTTATATTTCCATCCATATGTAGTGATGAACCCAGTTTCACCAGACCAATGATATATGGCCTCTACAAGATGACGGCCAGAATACCACATCGCAAATTTGTGAAAGTTTAAATGGCTTTATTAAGCTTTAATCATTCTATTAAGTTAAAGTGATTAAGTGAGGCTATGAATTTACTATTTTTTCCTTAAGGATGAGGGTATCCCATCGAAGAGGGAAGCCTTCCATCAAAGAGGAAGTCTCCCCATCAAGGAGGAGGGTATGCCCATCGAAGAGGGAAGCTTCCCCATCAAGGAAGAAGGCCTCCTCATCAAGAGGGAAGGAGGGAAGCCTCCTCATCAAGAGGAAAACCCTAAGGCCGACTCCAAGCCTCCCCATCAGAGGGAAACCCTAAGGCCGACTCCAAGCCTCCCCATCGAAGAGGAAGGCTGCCAATCAAAGAGAAAGCCCCCCATCAAGGAGGAGGGCATCCCATCGAAGAGGAAGGGTGCCCACCTCGAAGAGGGAAGCCATCAAAGAGGGAAACCCTAATGCCGACTCCAAGGATCCCCATCAAGGAAGAAGGCCCCCATCAAAAACCCTAAAATCAACTCCATGATGATGATATCATCATGTCGACCTCCTCGCTAAGAGGGAAGAATCATATCAATCTCCTCATTAAGATCTCATGTCGACCCGTCGAAGTGAAGACCTCATGTCGACCATCAAAGTGAAGACCTCGTGTTGAACCATCAAAGTTAAGACCTCATGTCAACCCATCAAAGTGAAGATCTCGTGTCGACCCATCAAGAGGGAAACCCTAAGGCCGGCTCCATGGGGACACTGTCATCATGTCAATCTCCTCATTATGATGAAACCCTAAGCGCTTACGTGATCATATCAAACCCTACCTCAGGAGTACAAGCTTCTGCCACCAACATCTACTCAATCAAGGCACTTGAAGAGAGGAAACCGCCACCACCAAAATGATAGCCACGTTCAAGAGAAAGAAAGTAACCTCCATGACAGTTACTTCCTTCACTTGCAGTTACCACTCATATTTTCCTATAAATATGAGAGGCATTCGACAGAGACAAGGCCCAGACAACCACGCAAGCAGACACTCTACCGAATTTCTACTTTTCTCAGCAATTTTAATTTCAATAGCCATAGTTATCTTTTCTTTTTGAGCTCTCTCAGAACCTCCATAGGATTAGCAGTAGCAGTTGACTTAACCAAAAAACATCAAACACTCTTGTTCGAACATTCACTGTGTAAATATTCCTTATTCCAAGAAGTCTAAAGCGCATTTATTGTGTTCAAACACAAAAGTTTCTACCACCAGAAACAGGCCCCTTGTCAAATCTTGTGCAACTAGCCCCATAACCCCACGAATAGGAGTGAAGACAACCCCATCCATATTAATCATGAGGCACGAAGGAGAAAGGAGAAACTAGCTAGGTAGGCATAAGAAAAAGAGAATTTTGGTCGAAACTTGCCAGCCTGTCCATTATTAAATGGAAAGTATCATGTTTGATATTTGCTTAAAATTTGAATCACAATTGAGTGTATTTAAATAATTTTTATGGCAAATAATTGGGGCTTTCGGAGAATCGAATTCCGGACTTCTCGCAGTCAAAGCGAGAATCATATAACTAGACCAAATGCCTTTGATAAAAACTATGGAAAAACCATATTTAGTATTTGTTTGAAATATGAAGTACGATTGAGCCTATCCAAACAAAAATTTATGAAAAAAATGAAAGGGCACATTCGGAGAATCAAACTTCGAACCTTTCGCACCCAAAGCGAGAATCATACCACTAGACCAAATACCCCTAATAAAAATAATGGAAAGAGCATGTTTAGTATTTGAATGAAATCTGAAGCACTACTAAGCCAATCCAAATTATTTTTTTATGGAAAAAATTAAAGGGTATTCAGAGAATCAAACTTCGGACCTCTCGCACCCAAAGCGAGAATCATACCATTTAACAAAATATTCTTGATAAAAACAAAGGAAAGAGCATGTTTTGTATTTGATTGAATTCTAAAGTACAATTGAGCCTATCCAAATGATATTTTTGTGAATAAATAAAAGGGGCATTCGGAAAATCGAACTCCTAACCTCTCGCACCCAAAGCGAGAATCATACCACTAGACCAAATGCCCTTAATAAAAATAATGGAGAGAGTATGTTTAGTATGTGATTGAAATATGATGTACGATTGAGCCTATCCAAATAATTTTTATGTTAACATAATGCGGCCATTCAGAGATTCAGACTTCGGACATCTCACCCTCAAATCGAGAATCATACCACCAGACCAAATACCTTGATGAAAAGAATAAAAACGTCATGTTTACTATCCTGTTGAAATCTGCAGCATACTTTAGTCTATCCAAATTTCACGAGAAAATGAAAGTAGCATTCATATAATCGAGCTTCAGACCTCTCATACCCAAACCGGTAAAATTATACCACTTGACCAAATATCATCGATAAAAAGAACGGGGGAGCATGTTTAGTATTTGTATGAAATTTGAATTCCAATGGAGCCTATCCAAATAATTTTGAGCCATTCAAATAATTAAACTTTGGAACTATCACATCCAAAGTGAGAAGGGTCAAATACTCAAAAGGTCCCGAAACTATAGGGTGGGTTACAAACTCGTCCTAAAACTTTAATCTGTTACAGAGTGATCTTATTATTATGAAATAAGTTACAGAGTAGTCCTAATGATGTCACAAGTCTACTTTTTCAGCCATTTTGCCATGTCACCATTGACATATCATCAAAAATATAATTTAAAATTCATTTTAAATTGATTTAAATCTATAATTATATCAATATAACTCACTAGATTTAGTTTTGAACCAAAGTTTATCAGGTAGATGAGTTAAGATTTAGATTTGGATCATATTGTTGAACTTTGAATCATCTTTTAGATGACATGTCAACAATGACATGACGAAATGACTGAAAAAGTACACTTATGACGTCACTAGGACTACTCTGTAACCTATTTTATAGTAATAGGACCACTCTGTAACGGATTAAAGTTTTAGGACGAGTTTGTAACCCGTCCTATACTTTTGGGACCTTTTAAGTATTTGACCCAAGTGAGAATCATACCACTAGATCAAATATCCTTGATAAAAATAATGAAAAGATAATGTTTAGTATTTGATTGAAATCTGAAGCACAATTAACTCTATCCAAATCTATATCTATACAATTATATAAGCAAGGTAAAGGCATTGGTGACGTCGCGTAATTGGTTATGCTAACATGTGGAAGCATATTAATTATTGTTAGAGAAATTTATCGCGTTCTAGGACACAGTTCAGTTCTGGAGGAGAACTTATCTAGCATTTCAGCTAACCTAGCAGTACAGTGCATCTGTAGATCATCCGGCTACATGTTGAGCTCTCCTCTTCAACAACTCCTTGGAAGATTCCCATTAAAGAATAATAAAGAAGATGAACAGTGGGGGGTGGAGAACTCTTTTCCATATTTTATCAGTAGTTATGGTTGGTGTTTTGGGCGGTTTTGAAGTGGTTGTGGGGTTTTTCTCAAGGAAGGGAAGTTGTGCGATCTCGGGAAAAGGAAAGTTCGGTTTACTCAAGTGAGGGTTTAGTGTTGATAGGTAGCTAATGTGAGAAATTACAATCAGACCTAGTTAAATATAGGAATGCACGGATTGAAAATTTCAAATGGCTAATTGTACGATGTTGTGTTTGGTTGTTGATGTGTGATGCTTGAGTTGACTGGTTTGAATGAATGGTTAACTAGGTGGATAGATTGAGTGATTAGATTCTGCAATTATGTGTTTGTATTGTGGATGTGAATTTTGTATTATTGTATGGTGGATGCAAGAGGATAATCCCAATGAAAAATAATCCTAAGAAGGACGACAAGAGGGTGACCCTAGACCTTGCGACCATGGTTGTCAATGTTGAATCGGGCCGACGGTCCAACCCCGAGCCGGACCTCCGCCAAAAAAATGGCCAACGGTTTTCTGACAAGGAGTCAAACCAGAAATCTGACTGGTTCAACTCAAAAACTCTACCGGTTCGGCCAAATAACAACCTCGGTCGGACCCTCACCAAACCGTTGCGTTTTTACTTTTGCCTGGAAATAAAAAAATTTGAAAATTAATATTGAAGAGAATCGCAGTGACACAGTTGTCTTCTTAACTTCTTTGGTCTTCCAAGGCTCAGTTCGTTCTTCATTTCACTGAAATTAAGTTAGTAGCAACAAGGGAACCCGTCTCCTTCCTACGCCGGTCGCCAGTCTATCCCGTGACACAATCTCCTTCCTACATCGGTATATCCCATGATGCTGTCTCCTTCCTACGTTGCTCGCCGATCGGTTGGCCGTCCCTTGTCATCCCTCACCGTTGGTTCGTTCAATAGGCAATGTCGCTTTGTCTAACTCTTCGATTCGATAAAATAGAAGAAGAGGGTTAGGAAATTGATTTGGTAGGGTTAGGAGTAGATAAAAAGATTTTTAGATTATGAAGATTAGGATTGGGCAGAAGTAGAAGTAGAGGAAGATGATTAGGATTTGTGAGATTAAAGAAGTAGAGGAAGATGATTAGGATTTGTAAGACTAAAGAAGTAGAGGAAGAAAATAAAGCCTCTCAGATGTCACGAATTTTTATGATATTACTTGCGTATATATCATCTATTGCCTATCTTTTGAGTTCCGCGTAATACACTATCAGTTTTCTGTGGCAATATTTTATATTTTATTAAAAAATATAAAACAGAAAAAAATAGAAATTATGAAAATATCGAATCTTTCGGTTTGGGCGGACACTTAATTTTTATTCGTGTACGGTTATCTCCTTTTCTCCTACGAGGTTATCTACGGCAAAAAAAAATCAATCTCATCTCCAGTCCTATCCATATCCAACCACCCACATTTGACATACATATCCAGCAAAGCAGTACCCATTGTTGGATCCATAACCAACGAGCTCTTCCTCTTGTAAGTGGTATATGCGTGAGTAATATCATAAAAATTCGTGACATATGAGAGTATTTAGGGTTAATATCATAATATAACACAGATTAAATTATGAAGCTAAACTAGCCGACTTTTTTTACTAAGTAATATAATATTTAAACCTAACTACCTAAGTAATAATAGTTAAGTTTTTATTTTATTTTGTTGGGTTTAAGGTAGGATCTTAGGGGTTTAAGATTTCAGGATTAATAATTTAGTTATGACTTGAGTAATAAAAAACTTGCCAGATCTAGCATGATCTTCTAAAAATTATGTTGTTTCCAATGTAATAAAATACAAAAGATAACATAATGTTATCGATGTAATTTTTGCACTCACGCTTTGTACGTCAATGTTTATGCATTTCCCATAAAGGAGCTAAATGAAACCAAAGTTCATGTTTGGTTTTAATGAAGTCACATACACAGAGAAAATTTAGTTTGCATTAATATTATCGTTATAGTTAGAACAAGATACCATCAAAAGAAAAATTACACACAAATCGCATGGGTAATAATAAAATTAAAATTAGAGTTAAAATGGGTGACTTGCAACTAATTAAAGTGTTTCTCACTACGAATCCGATCTTTCCTATTCTATTATTGTCTTGCCATAACTCCCTCGTTTGACATTAGAATTATGCACGGTTCGTGACTAAATATCCACATCATCATCTAAAACCTAAAATTTTATTCATGAAACCCTAAATACCTAAAACTATACCCTTAAATCCATTAAAAAAATACTTAACTCGTCTGCGAGTTCGCCAAACATTGGGCATTTAAAAGTAGATATGGACATAGTTTCAAACTGTTACTATATGGGTACATGTAAAACCATTACTATTAGAAATCGACAAGCAATAAGCGGAAATAGAAATAAGATCGAGAGAGACGACACAACGATTTAACGTGGAAAACCCTTGCGGGAAAAAACCACAGACGCACGGCGGTGACGAAAACTCCACTATGATGAGAGAATACAAGATGTAGGGATTTTACAAAGTGCGGCTTGAGTTTCCCTTCAGCTAACAAGGGGTATATATAGGATGGAGATACAAAACCCTAATAGGGTTAATAACCTAATGGTCCTAAAAGAGGCTAGGCCCATAAGTTAGGGAATTTGGATCACCTAACTTCAACACTCCACCTTGAGACGAATTCCCTCTTGTAGCAAACTTCAAATCTCCTCCAAAAATGAGCAATCACCGTCGTGCGCCAAAGTCCCTCCTAGACTAGAGAGTGATACCTACTAAGCTCGAGCATAGCTCAAACATAGCAGCAGGAACTGCCTTCGTCATCATATCAGCTTGCTTGTCATGAGTTCTGATCTTGGTCACCTTAACCTTTCCTTCAGCAATGACTCATCTAATGTAGTGATACCTGACGTCAATATGTTTTGATCTCTCATGATACATTTGATCCTTTGTAAGACAAATCGCACTCTGACTATCACAGAATATAGTAATGCACGAACTATCTCCAAGAAACTCAGCATACAGTCCCTTCAACCAAACAGCTTCCTTACATGCTTCACAAACAGCCATGTACTCTGCTTCTGTCGTAGACAAGGCATGAGAACTCTGCAAACTAGCTTTCCAACTCACAGCACAACCACCGGTGGTGAATACAAAACCTGTGAGTGATCTTCTATTATCCAAGTCTCCACCATAATCTGCATCAACATAGCCAACAAGTCCATTTCTGGACTTTCCAAACTGCAAGCAAGCATTAGAAGTACCACGCAAATATCTGAAAATCCACTGCACAGCTTGCCAATGCTCTCTACCAGGATTAGCCATATATCTACTAACCACACTCAAAGCATGTGATAAATCGGGACGAGAGCAAACCATAGCATTCATGAGGGAACCAACATCACTAGAATATGGAACTCTAGACATGTATGCAATATCATCATCAGACTGCGGACAACCATGTGATGATAATCTGAAATGTGCAGCTAAAGGAGTGCTCACTGGTTTCGCTTCATGCATGTTGAAGTGACGAAGAAGTTTCTCAATATACCTTTGTTGACTAAGGTATAAATAACCAGCTTTTCTGTCTCTAATTATCTCAACTCCAAGAATCTTCTTTGCTTCACCCAAATCCTTCATCTCAAATTCGCTGCTCAACTGCTTCTTCAACTTAGAAATTTCTGCTTTGTCTTTTGCAGCAATCAACATATCATCAACATAAAACAACAAATATATGGGTGAACCATTAACAAACTTCAAGTAAACACAACTATCATAATCAGATCTCTTGAAGTTTTGAGAGATCATAAAGGAATCAAACCTTTTGTACCACTGCCTAGGAGATTGCTTCAAACCATAAAGAGACTTCTTCAATATGCAAACAAGGTTTTCTTTTCCAGGAGCAATGAACCCTTTAGGTTGGTCCATATAAATATCTTCTTCCAAGTCACCATGTAAAAATGCAGTTTTGACATCTAACTGCTCAAGCTCATAATCATGCATTGCCACAATGCTAAGAAGAGTACGAATAGAGCTATGTTTCACGACTGGAGAGAAAACATCAGTAAAATCGATACCTGGAACCTGACTGTAACCTTTACCGACTAGCCTCGCCTTATACCTCGCCTCCTCGGTAGGTGAGATACCTTATTTTCTCTTGAATATCCACTTACATCGGATAGGCTTCTTCTCCTCAGGCAACTTGACAAGTTCCCAAGTACCATTCTTGTCAAGTGACTCCATTTCTTCATGCATTGCAGTCATCCACTTATTGCAGTCAGGAGATTTAACAGCTTCAGAATATGAAGCAGGTTCTGCTCCACCTTCAATCTCCTGAGCTATACTCAATGCATAAGCAGCAACATTCACTTCTTGTATTAACCACTTAGGAGGACGAATTTCCCTCCTAGGCCTATTAGCTGCAATTGACTGTGGTGGTGGAGGGTCAACAATATTAGGAAAATGTTCAACGGTAGATGTATCAACAGTATCCATAACATCCACAACAACATTTTCTGATTCTTCACCAAAATCCATAGATTTCTCCACCTGCACAGTTGATTCCTGCTCAATCTCAACAGGATCATTAGTAGACTTCTTGTCAAGTAACATCAAAGATTCATTGAAGACAACATTCCTACTAATCACCACCTTTCTTGTTTCTGGATTCCACAACTTGTAACCTTTGACACCAGATTTAAAACCAAGAAAGATGCACTTAACTGCTCTAGGCTCTAACTTTCCATTATCAACGTGAGCATAAGCAGTGCAACCAAATACTCTTAAAATAGTATAATCAGCCGGAGAACAGACCATACCTCAATAGGAGTCTTCTTGTCAATCGCAATAGAGGGAGAGCGATTAGTTAGATAACAAGCTGTCGAAGCAGCTTCTGCCCAAAAACGTCTAGGCAACCCAGCATTGGATAACATGCAGCGAGCTTTAGAAATAATGGCCCATGTTCATTCGCTCTGCTACACCATTCTGTTGAGGGGTATGAGGAACGGTGTAGTGTCGCATAATACCTTTAAATTTGCAATAAGATTGGAATTCGTCAGAACAGAACTCCATCCCATTATCAGTGCGAAGCTTCTTCACCTTCTTCTTAGTTTGCCTCTCAACCATAGTTTTCCACTCCTTGAAAGCTGAGAATGCATCTGATTTGTGCTTCAAGAAATAAGACCACACTTGTCGAGAGTAGTCATCAATAATTGTTAGCATATATCGAGCACCACCTAAAGATGGTTCTCGAGATGAACTTCACAAATTAGAATGACCATAATCAAGAATACCTTCAGTAGTATGAACTGAAGTATTAAATTTCACCCTCTTATCCTTACCAAATACGCAATGCTCACAGAACTCCAGATTACTAGCATTGCATCCAGCAAGAAGTCCTCTCTTGCTCAACTCTGTCATACCAGCTTCACTCATATGCCCAAGACGCATATGCCAAAGATTAGTAGCATCAGAATCAGATAAGGAATTTGAAACTGTAGCAGCTTTACCTGCAACTGTGCTACCTCTTAGATGATACAGATTCGCAGCTTTCATGTCACCTTTCATGACCACAAAGACCCCTTGGAAACCTTCAGAACTCCATCTTCACCGTGTACTTATACCCTTTTGAATCAAGTGTACTCAATGAAATTAGGTTCCTCTTCAAATCTGGTATGTGTCTGACATCTGTCAAAGTTCTAACTGCACCATCAAACATTTTAATCTGAACAGATCCAATCCCTGCAACCTTACAGGATGAGTTATCACCCATCAAAACAGTTCCTCCAGCATTAACAGATTCATAACTGGGAAACCATTCCTTGTTAGGGCACATATGAAAGGTGCAGGCAGAATCAAGAATCCATTCATCATCAGTTCTAGTACAGCCAGCAAACACCACCAGCATTTCACCATCAGAACTATAATTAGCAACAACAGAGACCTTACCTCCATCTTCTGATTTACCTTGGTCTCTCCTTTCTTTATATTGAAGGCGACGACATTCGGATATGTCATGGCCGTCTCTCTTGCAATATCTGCACGACTTAGACTTTGGTCTGGATTTCGAGCGACCTTTGTAATTGCTCGAACTTTGGCCTCTAGATCCATGGCTAGAACTTTTCTCCTTTTGTCTTCCGCGAGTATATAAGCCCTCTCCATGAGAGCTACAACTCTCACCAACCATATGTCTCATTGTTTCCTTAGACTTTAAAGCATCATAAACTTCATCAAGGGTGAGAGTATCTCTACTATACAAAATTGTATCTCGAAAATTTGTATAAGAACTCGGCAGAGAACACAAAAGAATAAGAGTCAAATCTTCTGTGTCATATTTTACCTCCATGGATTCTAGGTCAGTCTCAATTTCTTTAAATTCATAAATATGCTCCTGCACTTTTCCTCCATCCTGCAGTTTGTGTGAAAACAACTTTTGCTTAAGATTCATCTTGCTAGTAAGAGTTTTCGTCATACACAGCTTTTCAAGCTGCTGGCACAATCAGCAGCAGTCTTTTCCTTCATAACCTCCTGCAAAATAATATTAGATAAGTGAAGTTGAATCTGTGAGAGGGCTTTCGTTCCTTCTTCTTCTCTTCCGCTGTCCACTACCGCGGAAGCTTTGCCAAATCCATCAAGGCCTCCTCCAGATCTGTATTTGATAGAACAACTCGCATCTTCACTTGCCATAAAGAAAATCATGTGTTTGTCTCCAAAAGGGGAAGATCATATTTCAGAGAAGCCATGTCGATGAAATCCTGATTTTAAGAAACCAATAGCTCTGATACCACTTGTTAGAAATCGACAAGCAATAAGCGGAAATAGAAATAAGATCGAGAGAGACGAAACAACGATTTAACGTGGAAAACCCTTGCGGGAAAAAACCACGAACGCACGGCGGCGACGAAAACTCCACTATGATGAGAGAATACAAGATGTAGGGATTTTACAAAGTGCGGCTTGAGTTTTCCTACAGCTAACAAGGGGTATATATAGGATGGAGATACAAAACCCTAATAGGGTTAATAACCTAATGGGCCTAGAAGAGGCTAGGCCCATAAGTTAGGGAATTTGGATCACCTAACTTCAACAATTACTTTGGTGAAATGGCCGTTTAAATTATTCGAAATTATAATTCTATCGTGTTTTCAAATTTATTATAATATCTCCATTATTCAAGGTGGTGAAATTATTTATAAATCTCAAAAGGAATGTAATGGAAAGTAATAAGGTGCAAATGGATTATGCATGGCTTACAAGCCCGATCAGTGCCTTAAGTTTGCGTCATTAACAAATAAGTACACATGGTCTAAATAATAACTTCCGAGTGTCGTATGTATGGAAACTTAACTCATCCATCTAAAATCCAAATTTTTTCCATTCTCGCCGTTAAATTGTCACGACATTCGTCGTATTTGGATTAAAACGCTGACGGCACTAGTCATTAGAAAAATGGCGATGTTGACGATTACCAACGAATTCAGCCACAACTATACTCTCCCACCTCCTCCAAGGACAAGCTCAAGTCATCAATCTGGTGGTTCCCTCCCGTCCGCCACCAGATCCTCCACCCCCACCCCCCGACTACGATTTCGTCGTCGTCTACAGCAAGTCGCTTATGACGTTGGATTAACCGCATTCATCCCTCCATTCCTAAGTGATATTTCATCCATTTTGCACACTTCTATGAATGATTCGAGGTAGATTCTCATTTTTGTGTCAAATGCTATGTTTTAGTGTCCTTGACCCGTTTTGGTTCCATTTGATGTCGTCTTGTAGGGTTTTCATGTGAGTTACAAGCTACAAGTGTCAAAGGAGGGTCTAAAACAAGTTGCATGAGGTTTGGATCGCTTTGGGGACAATGGATAGCATTGGAGCAGTTTGGGGCGCGTTTGAAGGAAGAAATTCAAAGCGGCCTGAAAATCATGTATAAAAGTGTGGTTCAAAAGTGATGGCCAAGTGCACTTCTTTGGCGCACTTTTAAACAGTCGCCTCTCTTTTAGAGGAGATTGAGTTGGGGGAGGACATAATTCTGATCTTGTTAAAATTTTAGAGAGAGAAATAGAGGATAGAGAGTAGTTTTCATAGTTTTGGAGCGATTGAGCGGAAGGAGGCAGAATATTGGTTAGAGGTTAGATCAATTCATTGAGATTAGTTTCTTCCGGAGCAAGATGAACTTCTCTTCTGTTTTTTCTATCTATTGTATTTGTGATTTCTCGCAGAACCATGAGTAGGACCCATTTAGTATCACTTTATTTTCACTTTGATTATACTTTCAATTATTGTGATTTCAAAAATTAAAATAAATTATGTTTAGTATCACTTTGTTTTATTGATTTGGAAGGTAGTTTTGATAACCATTATCATTTTTTAAAGTGAAAAAATATGATTTCAAAAATTAATTTTTGTTTTCGTTTTCCGATTTTTAACAAGCAAAAAAATCGGAACTATTAAAATAACCCACTATTCAAATGCAACCTCTGACTTTTTTAGATTTCTTTTATTTTCTATTATAATCTGAACTGGATATATGAATTTTACAGTTTTATTCCCAGGTTTGTTCAAATTAGATGAAAATTATTTTCATTATTCCTATTCTAGAACTCAAGTGGAGAACTCAGTTCAATTAGGGTATAAACTTGCTAGAACAAATACAATGGGCACCCACAATTTGAACCTATATCTTTGGTAGATAAACAACTCTATATTGACACATGGACAATTGAAATTCAACCAAAATTTCTTTTTTTATGGGGAAATTACTCAGAGGAGTCATCCCAGTTAAAGTTGAACTAAATAAAAGAGGTATGAAATAACCACCTTTATGCCCGGTGTGTGAATTAGAGGATGAAAGCATTGGACATTTTTTTCTCAGATGCATTCTGGTCTCAAAACTAGCAATTTTCTGTATTCCCCCAACAGATCAGTTCAATACTCTCACTTTCGATTCTTCGTGGAGAAAAGTTTGAAGAGATACGCGAATTCAAGTGTTGCTTACATTCTCTTCTACTAGAGAATTTAGAAATCTAGGAATTTTACTCATTCATGAAATTGTATTTAATATCTCTTAAATATGTTTTTCATTAGTAATTAATGTAGGTTAGCTCGAATTACTTAGTCTGTCACACTTATACACGCTTAAGTTTAAACTGATAATATCAAATTCATTTTTACATAATTAATAGGCCTATAGACTTGCAGCTCATGAAGTCATCCTTATAGTCCTCCACAATATAATGCTTCTTCCCCTTCTTCACCACCCACACATGGCTCTTCCACTTACTGCGCATGACGAAGTTCCTGATACAAGTTGAGACATATCCGTCTCCAGCTTCTTTCGATTCTTCTCAATTTTATCTTTGTAACGTTCATGCAAGGTAGGTTATTATCCAGTCTCAACACTGATTAGCCAAATATCATGAAGAAACAAGTAAACAAAATTGAGAAGACTTACTTGCACATAAGCAACTCTTGCAGTTTGAATTGAGTTGAGGGATGTTTACATTGACGAAGCAGTCAGGGAATTGGAAGCATATGACGGAGGCGACACTTTGTGGGCCGGATGAGCGGATGGCGCCATTAATCATCACTTGTCTTATGATGGACTCAGCTTCAGGCCAGGTGGTGGAGTAGTATCCATGACGGAGAGATGTGGTCGCGGTGGTAATCAATAGAAGAAACGTCGACGTGGCTACTATGTTACCAAAAAGATATGGAAATGAGGTAGAAGTCGATGAACAAATGTTTCTTTGCAAAAGCCTTCCATTCCACTTTCCAGCTATCAAATTGCATCACAAATAATATTTTAAATTTTGAATCATACCTGTCTCTGTTAGTGGTGCGGAAATTAATGCGCACTAAGTTTTACTCAATGGATTGCTCCAAAGAGATCGTTATTTCCCAAGGGTCTTTCTATTACTCAACGAATGTGGAATAAGCTATTCGGGATTTCGATTTGGTTTGAGAATCGGTTTTATGAACTAAGTAACTAAAATGCAAATGAAATCAAACAAAGCAATTAACAAGTTGGGGTTTCAGAGATAGACTAAGGGGGTTGTTCAGACTCGAATTCACGCTAGTTTGGTTTAGATGGATGAAACTATGCAATCGAAGAAACTCAACAGACTAGACGGCTCGGCAATTCCTTTTGTAATCTCTACTCCATGGTCAGGCCGTAGAGATTCTAACCTATCAAACCTACAAGCTCCTACGGTCAAGCTCGACAGGCAAGCTAACTCAATCGCGTCTCCAAAGCTCCGTCTTCACCTCCGAGAGTGTCTGGTTCGTCAGAGAGAAAGTGGAGAATTGCAGAAAATGAAGTGTGTTTCCTCTCTCCTCAAAATTAGGTCCGTCAAAACTGCTGAAAATGGCCGAAAGTGCGCCTGGCAGGGTCAAAAAGTGCGCGGCGCACTTCGGCCCCTAAAAGGCGCACTTTTGGAATATGCTGGAAATTCCGCCGAACGCTATTACCAAAGTGCGCCTGGCTCTTCGAAAAGTGCGCCAGCGCACATTTGGTAGCAAATTCCGCACTTTTTGGAGCTCAGTTCAGCTCCAAACTTCTTTCGGCAATTCCAGCCGCATTCGAATTGATCCCCATTTGAATCGTAGAGCTCGTAGAAAGGTCCTCAATAAAATGACAACCTGGAATCTCATCAAAACAACTCAAAAACACATCAAACGACCCAAAGAAGGGCCAACGGGGATAAAACACATTTTTCATCAAATACATTCGAAATCATCACAATTCAGAGTCAAAAAAGAGAAATGTCGTTCAAATGTGGCGAGATGAACGCGATAAATCTAACGTCATCAAATCACCCCACACTTAAACGTTTGTTTGTCCTCAAACAAGAACTTCACCAAAATAATGCACCAACTTGAATGAGCAAACCGAAAACTTCTTGGGTCCTAGAAAGATGTATATGGTGCTTCTACCAAACAAGAGGATTACCCGACTGAACACACAATTAAAACCAAGACTTTGCTGGAGTAAAAGAGGAACATGACTTTATCAAGCTAGTGAACATCCTGACTTGGTAAAGGCAAGACAATACTTACTTCCGCTACACTTACTCTAGGATGTAACCCGACACTTGCTAGATAAGAGGACACGACTTGAACAAAATGAAAGAACATTTTTTTTTTGCTTTTTTTTTGCTATTTTTTTTAACATTTACTTTCGAATGGTCGGTACAGTGTGGATACCACCGGGTATGGAGCAGCCGGAAACCTTTGGAATTCCGCATTATCCTAGACCCCAGCCACGATCGGGAGTAGGTTAGAAGAAGAACGCCACATTGAGATTCCCTTTGGGACTACAGTAATGGGCAGACACGTATGCTAGCTCGTGAATCGACCCACAACTTCAATACCGAACCACTCACTAATTAGAATTTCTCTGATTAGGGACATCAACAATAATTTAAAACATGAAATTAAAACATCTCTTATTTAGACTCGATCATGGCATTGAACTAGAGAATTCGAGTATCAAACAGACCAAGCCTTGCACAACACCAAGTCACATGTTCACTAATCCACTAAGGACAAGTTCCTAGACTACTACAAACAAGAAGAGTGGGAGATGGTCATAAAACGGGTTCTCACACACACATTTGGACAAAGCCAAAACACCACATCAATCTCACCATATGGAAAACAGTAGGCAAACCAAGAAGTTATTAAGCAATGTGGAAAATTACTTACTACCGAGGATGGGAAGCTGTGAAAGAGTGACAAAACAAGGCACAATCACCACCCATTACTTGGCAAAACATGCAAATAAACACCCCACCCCACACTTAAATTTGGACATTGTCCTCAATGTTCCACACAAGATAGTAAAGAAAAGTGTATAGGGGTGCCCGAAAATAGACAATGAGGTTGCCAGAGACGGCATGAGTGAGTCGTCAAAATGTATGTCCTAATCAGAATCGAATTCACGGGAGATGCGACAATTTATCCTGAATAAAGTGAAAAGAAAGAAAACATCACACGATCAGAGCATTCAGAAGAAAACAATACAAATGACTCGACTAGAAGTTCACAAAGACTCAAAAGAACAAACTTACTCCAAATCCTCTCCGAGAATAAAAATAAAGTACAAGTCCAAAAAATAGAAACAAAAATCCTGAGGTCAAATCACGATCACTGATCCTGCTGGCGTCTCCGGCGGGGTCTCTGGTTACGGGGTGCTGGAGGTGCCATGTCTATGCTGCCAATCCATCCCTGTATCTCCGAATCGTGCCATGTCTGCTGGCGATGCTGAAAATCTCAAACCTCCTGATGCCAAGGAAGAGTACCCTGGCTGAAACTGACGAGGCACTCAGTCATCTGAGTCCACCTGGTCTCCTGTTGCTGCTGCCAAGGGTGTCCACCCTCTCCAAAAACTGCCTGCCACTCCTGGACCTGCTGAAGTGGTGTATGAAAGGCTGCCCCAGCTGGTTCCGCTGCATGAACTAGGGGATGTCCTTGAACGGCGTCCTTCGGGACTGGAATCTGAGGCTGGGGAGGTGGGATTGGTCGGTCGACCAACCCATGAGAGATCAGGAACTGAGGTCCCATAATCTTCGAGGGAGTCAACCCAGTAAACACCTCAGGTGGCCAATTACCTGCAATGCCAGCGGTCTAATAATGCGAGAGACATACCAGCCTCTAGGAAGGGTGCGAGGTACAATAGCGCTAGTCACGCGCTTGTAGAAGAACCGGGCCACCAAATATCCCATATGAAGTCGTACTCGCAGAGTATGCACCTAGTCAGATACATCTCATCTCCGTAAAAATGATGACCACCGGTGCTCCGGTGGCACAAAGAACGAATCCAAATCAGGTGAAGGAACCGCCACACCGTGCATCTAAGGTCGTGATACCTGGACCAGTGGTGACCAATCCTCCCGCGAGGCCCGTGAGGTCCTGCCAGACTCTGGAATTGGCTGCAGTCTTTTCAATCGCTGATTCTTGAATCTTGAAAACTGTATACTGCCCGGACTGGTCCAATCCTAACAATCTCCCAAATGAGTCGTAGGACTCATGGAAAACAACTCCTCCCAAACGAAACTCAATGTGCTTCATCTTCCTATCCTTCACCCTAGGGTTCAAACTGAAGGTGCTCCAAAATTCCTGAAGAGGTAGAAGTGGAGCGGGACCTGCCACCTGAATCACCCTCAGTAGATTAGCCCGTCGTAATTGGTGGACCAGAGTCTCATGAAACTCCGGGAACTGTTCCCTAATGCTGTCAAAGTCGACCATCACCCCCTGAGTGGGTTGGAGGTGGTGAATCTGCCAATACGCGCTCCAGTGGGTCACATCTGGGAGAGCATCAATGAACGTATGCAGACCAGGTACGCTCCCTCTGGGTGGCGGCGGATCGTTAGGACCTGGAAAGAGGCACCAGACTAAATGGTCGGGTAGGCATGGCCTCGTCAGCTGAGATGCTGTCCGGGTCATGCCGCGCGGTAGTCTGCCCGTGTCCGGAAGAACTAGCCATTCTCTGCAACCAAACAAACCACAATAAGACACGAGCTAGACTTAACGAAATGTGAGCATTATGGCGAAAATTAATCAATGTTCAGGACAGAGCAAATTCATCAATCATTAACATCAGAACAATCACATGATCCTCTACAGACTAACAAGTTGCCATCAAGTTAAGAAGCAACACAGTTACAATCACAAGTATTCACCAACCCACATTACATACCGACACAACTTCAAGGAAAAGTATCACTTTCACTAGGAACGGGAATTGAATGAATTATGGATACCTCAATAAGATCATAAAGCAGGAAAAGTAATTGAAACACCCTACACTTAGAGCATAAACACACTAAGAACATAAAGTTTCCGTTACTACCCGAATTAAGCTACGAATCTACGTCATACGACATCCAATTCACTCCAAATTGCAATCACAGCATCACAACACAACCAATTTCATCAAGGATTGCTCAATTTAGAAAACCCCCAAATTTAGAAATTTAGGGTTTTTAGCTCGAAAATCACCAATCCAAAAATTTCAACGAAACTGAACAAAAATTGGTGCGATAGATTCGTGGTGAAGTTTAGAGTAACATACCTCAAAGTGGTGATAGCAAATTCCTCAAGAAAATTGATGAACGGTCCGAAAAACACCAAAATTAGGTTTTGGTTCGAAACTAGCTCAAATCTTGACCAAACTCAGAGAAAATCGGTTGGGGAGGGGTAGATTCAAGTAGGGAATGAAGAGGGATGAAAATTTTGGTATGGGTTCGTGAAAATCGGGAGGCTTGGGCGAGTTTGGGGGTCAAGAACTCGAAAAACAAGAGAGGGGAGTACTGGGTTCGAAGAGAGAGAAGGGAGAAAAAATTGGTTTGATCCGAAAATGTTGAGGAAAGAGGGGAAAAACGCGTTTCTGAAGGGGAAAAGTGCACCTGGCGCCTTTCAAAAATGCGCTGGCGCACATCGACCCTCAAAACGCGCACTTTTTATATTTTGCCAAAATCCGGACGAACACTATTCGAGAAGTGCGACTGCACTTTAAAAAGTGCGCCGACGCACAATTACCCCAAAAATCCGCACTTTTTAATTATTGGAAAAATTCCGCCGAACCATGTTTGCAAAGTGTGCTGGCGCACAATTACCCCAAAAATCCGTACTTTTCGACCTGGAAACAATTTTTCGACGAATGCTATTACCAAAGTGCGCCCGGCCACACTCAAAAGTGCATCGGCGCACTTTCACCCCCAAAAACAGCACTTTTCGACCTACTACTTCGAATTTCAATTAATTCATGAAAAATAAGCTTTAAATTCGAAACTTGAAAACGACCAACGACCATGGAATTTGACTCTCAGGGACTGACACTCACACAAAATTTACACAACGACTCTACCACGGACTTGACTCAATAAGTTTAAAGACTCTAACCTCGGGTTGCCTCCCGAGAAGCGCTCTCGTTTAACGTCTTTGAGCTAGACGATACCTGGTTTATGGTGTATCGAGACTAAGCTCCTCTGCTACACCAACGAATGCTCCAGCTACATATGGCTTCAAGCGATGGCCATTCACTTTAAAGGGTTCTTCTCCGGCTTTGAAAATTTCCACAGCGCCATGAGAAAGGGCTTTAGAAACCGTGAATGGACCCATCCACCTAGACTTCAGCTTCCCGGGAAGAGATGTAGCCGTGAATTGTAAAGGAGCACTTGATCCCCTTCTTTGAACTCCTTGTTCCCTCGCAAACGTGAATCATGGAGCTTCTTCATACGCTCCTTGTAAATCTTCGAGCTCTCATAAGCTCGGTTCCTCCATTCCTCAAGCTCTAACACCTGTAATTTGCGTTCTTCACCTGCCAAACTAGCATGCAGGTTCAGTAGCTTAAGGGCCCAGTAGGCTCTATGCTCGAGCTCTACTGGCAGATGACACGCTTTCCCATAAACCAGAAAATATGGGGAGGTTCCTATAGGCGTTTTAAACGCCGTCCTATATGCCGAAAGCGCATCATCAAGCTTGGTGGGCCAATCCTTCCGGGATTGATCAATGGTTTTCTCAAGGATCCGTTTCAATTCCCGGTTTGACACCTCGACTTGACCACTCGTTTGAGGGTGGTAAGCCGTGGAAAAACGATGGGTAACACCAAAATTCTGGCACACCTTATCAAATTGACCCTGAAAATGAGTTCCACGGTCGCTAATGATGGTTCTAGGTGCACCAAAACGAGAGAAAAGTTTCTTAAGGAACTTTCCAACAACTCGGGCATCGTTAGTGGGGGAGCTTGAGCTTCTACCCACTTCAATACATAATCCACAGCCACGAGTATGCACTTGCTACCTAAAGACGGAGTGAAAGGACCCATAAAATTGATCCCCCACACATCAAAGATTTCAACAACCACAGAAATTTGTTGAGGCATTTCATCTCGTTTAGAAATATTACCTTCTCGTTGGCATGCATCGCATGCCTTGATGAAATCCTGGCAATCCTTGAAGATAGTAGGCCAGAAGAATCCAGAAGCCAAGATCTTCCGAGCAGTTCGGTTTGCTCCATGATGGCCACCGACAGGTCCAGAATGGCAATGCTCCATTATATCTCCAGCCTCCGCTAGAGTTACGCACCTCCAGATGATGTCGACAGAGCCAATCCGAAACAAATAAGGATCATCCCAGAAGTACTTCTTAACCTCTGTAAAGAACTTCCTCCTTTCTTGACGGGAGAAGTCCGTCCTTACTTCACCAGTGGCTAAATAATTAGTGAGGTCTGCAAACCAAGGATCCTCTGCCTCTTTTATCATTATAGCAAATAGGTGTTCTTCCGAGAAAGTTTCACGGATCGCTAGATTATCACCAGAACTCTACTCATGCTCCTCCAATCGTGACAAATGATCCGCAGCCAAATTCTCCGACCCTTTCTTGTCTTGGATCTCAAAATCAAATTCTTGCAAGAGAAAATCCAGCGGATTAACCTTGGCTTATCATCCACCTTGCTCATAAGGTGTCGGATAGCTGTGTGATCTGTGAAGACAGTAATTTTAGCAAAAAGAAGATAGGAGCGAAACTTATCAAAGGCAAAGACTACCGCTAACATCTCCTTCTCGGTAGTTGTATAATTCCGTTGAGCTTCGTTCATTGTCTTGCTGGCATAGTAGATAGTTCTGAACCTCTTCTCAATCCGCTGCCCCAAGACCGCACCAACGGCATAATTGCTCGCATCACACATAAGCTCGAAGGGCAGTTCCCAGTTTGGAGCTACAACTACAGGTGCTGAAACAAGCTTATTCCTCAAAGTCTCGAAAGCGGTCATGCACTTTTCGTCAAAGAGGAAAGGAACCTCTTTCTCTAGTAATCGAGTCATAGGCACGGTGATTTTAGAAAAATCCTTGATAAACCGCCTATAGAACCCTGCATGACCCAGAAAGCTTCTTACTGCCCTGACGGAAGAGGGAGGCGGTAGCTTGGCAATGGTGTCGATCTTTGCCAGATCAACCTCAATACCCTTCTTCGAAACTTTTTTCCTAAGTACAATGTCCTCCGTCACCATGAAATAGCTCTTCTCCCAGCTAAGAGCTAAATTTGTGGCTTCACATCTCTTAAGGACTCTCTCAAGGTTCTTCAAGCCATGTTCAAAAGAATGTCCATAAACCGAGAAATCATCCATAAATACCTCCATAGCATCTCCAATGAGCTCATCAAAGATACCCATCATGCATCTCTGAAACGTAGCTGGCGCGTTCAGAGTCCGAAAGGAATTCTGCGGTAGTCAAAAGTACCAAACGGGCATGTGAAGGTGGTCTTTTCTTGATCATTCGGCGCGATAGGAATCTGAAAATACCCGGACATCCCATCCAGGAAACAGTAATACTCATGACCTGCCAAGCGCTCCAAAATCTGATCAATGAAAGGAAGGGGAAAATGGTCTTTCATTGTAGCATCATTTAATCGTCTGTAATCAATACAGACTCTCCATCCGTTAACTGTCCTCGTAGGGATGAGCTCCCCCGCTGCATTAGGAACCACGGTGATGCCTCCCTTCTTAGGCACACAATGAACCGGACTCACCCAGTTACTATCAGAGATGGGATAAATAATCCCAGCATCCAGAAGCTTGATGACCTCCTTCTTTACAACCTCCATCATGTTTGGATTAAGACGTCGTGGAGGTTGTCTAACAGGTCTCTGGTTCTCCTAGAGGAAGATGTGATGCATACAGTGAGAAGGATGAATTCCCTTTATATCTGTCACCCTCCAAGCAGTAGCACGCACATGCCTCCTGAGCAACCGTATGAGCTCATCCTTCTACGGTTGAGTGAGGGTCGAATTAATTATGACCGGAAGCTTAGAGTCGTCTCCTAGATATGCATACTCTAAGTTTGGAGGCAGATCCTTGAACTCAACTTCCGGAGCTTCTTCATATGAAGTTAAAAGTCGACGTTCCGGTGGCGGTGTGAAAGCAGTTTGCGGAACCTGGTCCGCATATTCCTCTTCTTCATAAATGCTCATAGATGCTACCTATTCATCCTGGATTGCTCCTGCATCAACAAACTGACCAGAAACAATACACTTCTCTAGCGAGTCTTCACTCACTAGGTTAGTGAAAACAAAGGTAGAAAGCACAGTTACAGTTTCCTCTATAGCACACAAATCATCATAGTGGTAAGGGAATTGAATGCTATTATATAATCGAAATGTGGCATGGTCTTTCCCTACCCTAAGAGTTATAGTGCCTCCCGGCACGTCTATTAAAGAACCGGATGAAAACAAGAATGGACGACCAAGAATCAAAGGCATATCAGCATGGGCATCAATCACGACAAAATAAGTAGGAAACTTGAATGGACCAATCTCAAGTAGAACATCTTCTAAAATTCCCCTAGGCACAGTTGAGGATTTATCAGCTAACCTAACGTTCATGCGAGTTGGTTTAAAATCAAGCATTCCTATATCAGAAGCTAAGCTATATGACATGACATTGATGCTAGCTCCTAGATCCGCTAAACCACGTCCAACACGAAAAGTACCAATGCGACAAGGTAGAGTGAAAGAACCTGGATCGCGGCGCTTAATAGGAAGCTTGTTTAGCACAATGGTAGATACCTCCTCATTAAGCTCCAAGTCTTCAAATAGCTCCGGGAAGTTCGCTTGCTCTTCCTCCGCGAGAGATAAAAGTTCTTGCAACTACAACTTGTTGGTGGCTAGCATCTTCATGTACTTGGCAAACTTCGGCATTGTCACAATCATCTCCTTCATTGACATTTCAACGTGAACCCTGTTCAGAAACTTCAGGAATAGCTGGTATTGAGCATCGTAGAGATCCTTATTAAGCCTGGCAGGATAAGGTGCCCGCGGCTTGTAAGGGTTGGCCACCGGTATTGGAGACGAGGGAATAACCAGTGTCTTTTCCTCTTCTGGCTGCTGAATCTGTTCCTCTTTCTCCACGTCCTCTTCCTCAATGAGATGAGGGGGATGAATTAGAGTTGGCACCTGCTTCATGGGAATATCTGCCAGCTTCTTCCCGCTTCTTGTTTCCACAGCTCGCATATGTTCATTCTGGTTCAGATTAGGGAGAGTGGTGGTAGGTAGAGAGCCAATACCATTTTCCTTAAGAAGATTTGTTATTCCTGCCACTTGATTCGCAAGCTTCTGAAGAGAAGAGTCGTGTGTGAGATGTCCTTCCTGTTTGATTGAGTTTCACCAAGAATCTTTTTGATAAATGGATTTTACCAAGGTCGTATTCCACGGGGTCCTCTCATAAACCAATACTCACACTTCTCATAGACGGTCTAGACATTTGAAATTGGTTTGGTTTGATAAGAAATTCAGAAACAAAAGCAAAGATTAACAATACTAACAAAGATTAAACAAGAGAGAAAGGTGGTTCAAATCAAAGACAAATGGGTTCTCTTGGTGGGTAGTTTCATCATGCTCAAGAGGACTAATTGAACAAACAAGCCAATCAAGATCGAGTTTGCATTCGGATGACCATGCATTTCACTTCTATAGACTCAATGCACTCTCATAGCACCAAATCCCTATCCTAATACAACTCAACTTAGGCTCTCGCTCTCACGCTAAGTGAAAAAGGATGCATTCTAAGTGTTTGATGAAATGCAAAGACACAAGACCCTCTCTTAAGACTCTATGACCACAAGGCTAGGCACAACACTCTCATATCAATGCCCTAACACTAAGAGATTCACCAAAAAGCCTTTTCAAACTCAATTGAATGAAAATCCACATGCACACCAAGTGTTCGATAAAATGCCCAAGAGAGAAATCAAGTGAAAATGGTTGAAACAAGATGATCTAATCTCTTAGAACACACTCACTTCAATCCCTAGACCTACAATCTATGCAATCCAAGCACTCTCATGCATCAAATCACATTGAATGGACCAAATCAAGCAAACATGGCATAAAATGGCATTAACAACAAGTCTAGAAATCATCCTCATACAACCAAGATTAATCATGCAAGTCTATACAATCATGCCCCTATCATGGCACAACTAATCTACCCATCCAAGAATGAACCCTAGAAACTCAGCCACACATGGCCAAGGGAGTAAAGAGAAAAGAAGGAAGAATGGTCACCAAGAACACCATGGATGAATCCTTGAGATGATCTTCACTTCTCCACTTGTAAGCACTTCTCCCAAGGTTTGTTGGCTTCAATCCTAGCTCCAATGGCTTCAAATTGCTCCCAAAATGTGTTCTAAGGTTTGAGGGTTCGTGGGTATGTGTTTGGGGTTCAAGAGAGATGAAAGAATGCCCCAAAATGGCCAAAAATAAGAGTATTTATAGTGCAGGGGGCAGTGCACGGCGTGCACACCTGCACGTCGTGCACCCCTGCACTCTGCAGAAAACTCGATCTTGTAATGCTCATATCTCCCTCTTCCGGACTCCAAATGACCTCCCGTTTGCTCCTACGTTCTCCTTGTCATCCATACTTCGATTCCATAACCTGAAAATGCACAGAGGCAACTCCAATTGACCACGAATTTGGCTCCAAAGTGGCAACCGGACAACAAATGGAACCTTTGCGCAAAATATCAATAAAAGCATATAGAGCATGGCATCTCACGATCAAACATGGGCATTTCATAGGTCAATCATAGGCTCAAAATGCACTAAATAAAGTCACATCAAATTTCCCTACGACTAAGCTTTGCTTGTCCTCAAGCAAATGAACTAGGATACACTCAGGTTCACAAATGACAAGATCGGTCAAATTGAGATTCAAGTTCCCACAATGAATATTAAACTGACACGCCTAGAACATTGAACCTAACATGCATGCAAATCAGCCAAACAGCCTGGTCTCACTGGTTCTCTGCACACATACAAGGAGTAATCACCAATCATACATAAATCCGATCGAACCGACTAGACTCCTCACACAGAAAATTTTAAGTACAAGGGAAAACTCTCGCACTCTGCGTTTAGGGACGTCTTTTAGCTCTCAATCACTTTCTCGACCGAACTATGTCATAAGTTTGCATTTCGACCACATCTCCACCACTTTGACAACACGAGACTCTAGTCAGAAGGACTTTGCGCGGGACCGAAACGATCCTACACTACACGGGTTTATGATGAATGGATGAAGGGATGTACGATGATGAAGGCTTTGGTGCGGTGTAGCAATCAACTAGCTTCCCTCGAATCAGGAACTATGGCTTCCTACCATCTAGCTAGATACGGGTGGAATAGAGTATGCTCGTCCTATGACACCCTCCAGCAACCTAGCACTTTTATTCAACTTTCTTTTTGACTTTTCTGCTTTTTGCTTTTTCTTTCGCATTTACTTAGATTTCGTTCTTCCATTTGTAAGGAGAAGAACACTTTGAACTAAAGGACTTACTTTGGCTTTGAACCTTTTTCTTGGCTTTTCTTTTGAATTTTTTTTTAGTGCTGAATTTTTCAAGTTGCTAGAGGGGTTTACACATCCGGACCTAATAGCTAAGACCACCTGTTTACTAGCTATAGGCAGGTTACCACATACCGACTTCCGGTAGGCCAATCTCATACTACTAGCACAAGGGATCAACGGGGTGAAGAAAAACATGAGAAATGGCTGTAATGTATAACGAACCGAAAAAAAGGTTAGGCACAAGGGGTTACACCTAGAGGAATTCGTTGGGACGGCTTCTGCTTAGGTAGCAAACTCTAGGTGCCTAAATCATCCTAGAACTCGTGTCATCGTGTGGTCTCGAGTAGGTCTCATGCAAATTCTAACTCACTCAAGATACGAGAAAGCCACTCACAAAGAATTGAAATTGCAAGATACGTGCAATGGATCAAAAGCTTACAAGTGGTTGCTAGTCGGATTCGAACATTTTCATGCATTTCAAGGTGACACTACAAGCGTGATTTAAATTTCTGTTCCAACCAGGTTATAAGACATCAAAGCATGCATGCAGGTTACAGGTTCTAAGTTAGGCAATCTAAACATCATTGTGAACCATTGAAATCAATTTAACATCAAGAGTCAAGAACCGAGTAATCCTATGCTAGAGGCATTTCAAACAAGATCATGCACATCACTCTACTTCTACCGGCAAACAATTTGATAGTTGGGTCTTTTAATTAGAGCTTCCTTTGTAGCCTGGAAACACGGAAAACAGGGATTTCATTTCTGATTTCATGTTTAGGTATGAAAAAATAGATGATAAGAAGAGGAAATCAATGGTCGGATGGTTGTAGGTTGGTTTGGTTTGGGAAGGTTGGCTTGACAAAATGGATCTCGGCTGGTTTTTTGGGTTGGAGGGCTAGATCTGGGTTGTTGTTTTGGGATTGGGGATTTTATTTTTGGTTGGTCCCTTGGTTCTATTGTGAGTTGCAGTAGTTTTTGGGGCTTGTACATGCACAGATTTTACTTTACTTTGATTTATATAATCGCTAGAAATTTTTCCTTTCTTCTTGATCACCGGCAATTCCTCAAACGCGAAGACTACGACGTTGGAGAAGGAGGAATCAAAGGAATCAGTGTCACCGGAGCTTTCCTTGTCGTCAAACTTGAAGACGACGTAGGAGAAGCTGGAGGAAGATGAATCAGAAGGAGTTTTAGCGGTATACATAGTAGCTCCACCGGCAGCCTGCCTTCCAGTACTGACTCGATCTCCAGGCCTCCCCGTTCCGCTGATCTACCCCTGTTGAATAGCCGTTAGCCTCCAGATCTTCTGTTGCACGAACCGGTCCAAGTAGCGGAGGAACTCTAGGACGTGGGCCCCGCTGCACTAGGATAAGGAGAGCGGCGGTCGATGGCCTGAAGTTGCCGATTAGCACCCCGGCGAATAAGAGAGTAAAGACGTCTGATTGGAATCGGCGACGAGAGTAAAGCTGCATCGGAGAAGGGGAAGGGAAGGGGAAAGCATGGGTTAATTTATTATTATTTTCAAATGGACGATTTTACCCCTCCATTTTAGGTTTGGACGCAGATCCGGAGCCATATTTCTTATCAGTTTGTTTTAATTAATTAAGAATTAATTGGAAGTTTGTTGGACTATTTTTGTTTTAAAATGATTAGTTTTTATGAATATATTGATTATTGTTTTCTAAATCGTATTAACAAGTCGTATTGATAAGTGTAACGGTATGTGGTTAAATCAATAAAATCGTTATAAATTATAGTGAATCCAACATGTTGAGCCGATCTAAAATAGTTCAAATATTTAGGGTTGAGTTTGATTTTGTGGTCCTCGATACTGAAATGACTCGAACCAGACAAAACAATGCCAAGAAATATGTACCGTCCCCTAAGTATAATAATATTTAAATCAAAGCCCAAATGCATGGTTCTTAAATCGCTAGAGTGAGTGGCGATGAAGGGGTGAGGTGGCAAAATCTAGGTTATTTTTGGAATTAAATGGAACATTAACCTTCATTGGCGATGTTATGCTAGGACCCTTTCTCTACTTTAAGAAGATAAAATGAGATTTTTGAACATAGTATATATTGTACTATGAACATGTTACATATTTGATAATTGGGTCTTTTAATTCATTGCACGAACTGACTTCATATGGCTGCTAGTAGGGTTAGGTAAGCCGATGTGGACCAAATATAATGAGTATTTGGACTCATGGATTTACCCATTTACACTCCCTACAGTAGTAATTAAGAGCGGCGGCGAAGAAGAGCTTTGAGCTTCCTAACTTCACCCTCACCGATGCCGGTGGTCTTCTCGACGAGGGAAGCCGGGAAGCTGCTTTGAAACAGAGCGAGTGTAACAGATTGAATACCTGGGTCGGCACTCCCGTAAAAAGTCAAACAGACTGCGCTTTGATTCCCAACATTGGCTACGAAGTGAAGGAGCCCCTGAGGGAAAACGATCAACTCCCCTTTTTTAAGTTGCTTGAGGTACATGACATGGTAAGGTAGGCCCGAGATGAACCCTGCCGTGACGGTTCCTTCGACGACGAAGACCATCTCGGACGCGTACGGGTGTGTGTGGAGCGGTAGGACTCCGTCTGGCTCCATGTCGACTCGTGCCGCGGCTACGTTGAGCCCGTTTACAGCTGGGAACTGATGGACGAAGGCTCGATCGGCGGCCAACTTGTTAGGGTTAGACGTGTTCCCCTTGCTCACGAAGCCCTTGTATATGAAGTCGTCGACGGTCACGTTGGCCGGATCTTTGCATGGGTACCCGGAAGGGGTTTGGCGGGACGATAGATCCGCCACGCAGAAATCCGAAGCAAGTGAGGAGTAGAAGGTGGATAATAATATTGCTACTACTAATGCATTATTAATCATGCCATTGCCAGCTGACATATTGATCATATTATGCTTATGCATCCTTCTAATCTCTCGTATTCCTTTTGATTTAATTTTGGGATTTAGTGGTTTCATTATGTCCCCTTAGCTTACGGCGGTTTGTTTATATAGGCAAATTTTAGTATGGTCGTAATTATAAAATTACTTATTTAAAACTCTTGTTTGTTTAGTGTTTCATCTGTCAAGAACAATCGTTGCATCTAAATAAATCATTCAAGTTGCTTGGAAATCAATATAATATAGTGATTCATTAACTTCAATATAATTATAATTAATATTAATGAGCTACGGTTTCCTAGACCCAAATAACTAAAATATGTGTATTTTCTTTATATAATTTTTTTGTGTAATTATATGTTTGGTCATGATGGGCCTGTTGGGGCGAAGTGGAAAGCCCATGTGTGACCCTACGCAATTGGCCCCTGTCATCCTACGTACAACGTGGATATATCCTGAAGGATGTACGATATATCCACATTATTATACGACGCATTTATACCAACAACAAGATAACAATATCGCTCATGCTATAAATATCTGTGCAACCCCATTGCAGACGGTCATACACTTTTTAGCACGGAACTTTCTCTCGGTACGCTATTCAAAAAAATATTTACTAAGTCATTCATGTATATCGGTCTATTGTATTTTATGTATCCACTAAGGAAGGACTAGGTTTTTTATTTATTTTAATATTGGTGAATTTAAAAGATTGAGATGTGTGGGAAAGAGTCCCTGGGACTGGTCAATGGTTTGGCCGGCTGGTTTTGTTGTTATCCGGTTTGAAAGTTTGTTGGTTATTGTCTAATTTCTCAATCAGCTAAGAACAGTTAGTTAGCTGTTGTAATGATACTTAAAAACAGGCGATTTGGCACCTAAGTACAAACCCTAATCATTCTCAGCGACCAAAATGGTATACTTGTTGTTAAGCATATGTTCAACAGTCAAAATTGACAGAAACTTACAATTGGATTCATTCTTCCATCAAACTCCATAATCTAACAAATTTGCCATGTATTGAACTTTTATGGGTGTGTTTGGATGCTAGTATTTACTACATTCAGTTGACTTTCGAACCTAACTTATCCATGTTTATCGCTTAAGTACTTATTACTACCCCATTCTACTTTAACAAGATAAAATGAGACTCATCTAGGTCAAACCCAAAAGCAGGTTCACTCCCCAAACCAGATCAAGCTCACCAGACACCGAACGCCACCAATTACTAGGATTTTGCCACCCGAAAATCCTAGCCGCCATAAAGAGGTTTGGACCAAATGGCACCCCTCGGGTTCATCACCAATATATAAATAGAAAAGACCCTGTCACACAAATGGAGAGACAACAAAATATCTCCACTGCTACTCACTCCTCTGGTCGTGTACACACGCTCGTACGCCCAGAGAGCGGATTTCTTCCAAGAAAAAGGTGAGTCAAAAGAATTATTCCATACAATTCCAAAAATAGGGTAGATTTTTCCATGTTACCCTTTCATCACCACTCACTCTGGTGATTTAAGAATCATATGGAGTTTGATTTAAATATTATTATATTTAGGGGCAGTACATATTTCTTGGAGGTGGATACGCATCCAAACTTTTGCTTGGTTTGGAACGGGTCCAATATGTTCTTGGCGATTGGATCACTCTTTGACCACTCTTTTGATAATTTTGAGTAATCCAGTGGTCTAGATTGCTAGGGGTAGTTGGAACATCTCACATGCAATGCAATTTTTATTTTATTTTTAAAAATAAATCTTTCCTCCGGTGACCGGCCGACGAATCTTCGGTGACCGACTCGGCGAATATCCGACGACCGGCCACCGTCTCCTGTGACTTTTTTGGCCACTGTGTTCAGCGACATTTTTTGCGAAGGCATGTCAACTAGTTAACCCCTTTTTTTTTGCAGATAACTAGTTAACATGATTTTTAAACTAATAAGTAGTCAACAGTGTTTTCTTGTTAATAACTTGTTAACACATTTTAACCTGATAAATAGTTAATGAATTATCATATAATCAAAAAATTTAACGAGATTTTTTGTTAACAGGTTATCAAAATAGTTATGTTAAAATTTTTTTTTGTAAATGTTATGTTTACCTAGTTAACATTTATAGGTGATAAGTGTTCTTAACATTAGTGAACTCAATAAGTTAATTAGTTGGTTGAACTAATTAACATGTTATTTTTTTAATAGGTTATCTAACTAGTTATTTTATTTTTAACTAGTTAACATCATGATATAGATAACTAGTTTTAACAAAAAAGAAAAAACCTGACTAGTTAACATGTGTTTTTAACCAATGTTGTCAGGATCGTGCCAAATATTGAACCGGTAGAGCAAGAGTTTCTAGGGTCAAAAGTTCAACCAAAATTAAACCATAAAAACTGGTACAAAGAACCGGTAATCTATCATTTAAAAAAAGTATAAGTATTTAATTATTTTTCTATAACATAGGTATAAATTGCAATAAAACTTATCTATATGTATCGTTTGTCATTTATCCATAACTTAAGTACTAAAATGTAAAACTACTTATGATATAAAAAAATACCAACTAGAATTAACCCTAAACCTTAAACCCCACTATTTGGCATTCCTCTCCCTCCTTGTACTATCTTTTCTTTTTTCTCTCAAACCATAAACCACTCTTCTTTTTTCTCTTAAGCATTTGTGGAAAAGTTTTTCCAACTGATCTATCTTTTTCTTCGATTGCCATGTTCAACTCTTCTTCTTCTTCCTTTTCATGGATCTATCACTATCAATTTGTTTGTCTATGAGAAGAGAAGGCCTCCATGGATGAATCTTGAAATTTTGACAATGACAGTTAAGTTTGGTGATGGGGCCGCTGGTAGAGGTAGCATCCGACCGCCGGAAGAACAAAAAAGATGGAAGAAGTGAAGCAGATAGGTTTAGTTTTTTTTAGATCGGGGTCGTCCCTTAAACTAAACCGAGAAAAACCCGCCCAGGTCAACCAGGTTTTCTGGTTTTACCGGCTCAACCCAAAAAAACCACTTGATTGGCCCGCGTTATATTTATGCTCTAGCCGTACCGACTTTCTGTCTGGTTCTTGGTTTTACTGGTCGGACTGGCAGGACCGTAGGTTTATTTTGTTTTTTAGATCGAGGTCATCCCTTAAACTAAACCGGGCAAAATCGACTGATCCGGGTCTACTAGGTTTGCTAGTTTTACCGGTTCAACCTAAAAAAATCCACCTGATTGGCCCGCGTTATATTTATGCTCTAGTCGGACCGACTTCGTGTCTAGTTCCCGGTTTTACCGGTCAGATTGACTTCGTCAATTTAGATAATTAGTTAACTAGTTGTCAAGTTGTTAACTAGTTAGTAGTTATCTAATCGAGTTAACTAGTTATACGATGTAGGTAACACATTATCCTCAATGATTAGATTGTATCTGATGCGAGAAATATCGCACACCAAATTTTACTCAATGAATCACTCCAAAGAGATCATTTTTCCCTAGGGTCTTTCCGATTCTGTTACTCAACAAAGTGAATTAACCAATTTGAGGTTTCGTTGTTGATATTTGTAATGATTGTGAATGAAATAGCTAAGAAAAGTAAATTAAACAAGAAAGCATATATTAGTTTCGAAGTATGACTAAGACGATTGTTTAGACTCGAATCCACACTAGTTCGGTTTAGATGGATCATGCAATGCAATTTCAGTTTATTGGACTTCGATGACTCGACACTTCCTAGTTTATCTCTACTCCTTGGTCAGGCCGCAGACATTCTATTCTATCAGACCTACAAGCTCCTATGGTCAAGCTAACTTGCAAATTATCAAGAACAAATTAAGAACAATGAAATGTCACATGGATATGCAAAGAGATTAGGTCTTCCAATCCTATGGTCAAGCTATTGTTAGAACCTAACGACCTCCTAAACTCTAGAATGATTCATATTCATGGTCAGACCCGTGAAATCAAAGATGAAACAGAACCCTGCGATATGGTCAATCAGAGAGTTTCAAATTAGGGTTTAGTAGAAATCGCATCTAATTAAGTCTGAAGAAATAATTGATTAACAAAAACGGGTTAAAAAACCCAACATTATCCATACAAAATCCTAACTAGTGCTTCATCTAATCTAAACAAACCTAAGAAGTTTAGCTACTCATGGCATCGGAAGAAGTCGAAAATACAACAGAGAAGAAAACCGAAGAGAAAGACATCTTAATCTGGGATAAACTAATCCTGGTGACTCAATGAAACTTCCGAACAAATCCTAACATCTTCCCGTTCAATCATAACTTCAAAGCTCCAAGCTCTCCGCTCGGGAGTGTCTTGTTCGTCAAGATTTGATTGTCGAATGAAGTCTCGATAATTTTCCCTCTCCAAGATGGTAAAGTACTAATTTTTTTAGTCATAGGAAGAAACATGTCGTGTTTCATAAACACATGCCGTGTTTTATGATAACACAAGCTGATGTGACTTTAATTAGTGCACTTTAAGCTTATGAATGACCTTTGAAATGCCCGTGTTTATTCGTGAAATGACATGACTTATATGCTTTTATTGAAGTTTTGTGCAAAGTGTCATTTTGTTGTCCGGTTGCCACTTTGGAGCCAAATTCGTGGTCTATTGGAGTTGCCTCTGTGCATTTTCAGGTTATGGCATCAAAGTACGGATGACAAGGAGCGCATAGGAGCAAACGGGAGGTCATTTGGAGGCCGGATGAGGGAGATATGAGCATTACAAGATCGAGCTTTCTGCAGAGTGCAGGGGTGCACGCCGTGCAGATGTGCACGCCGTGCATGGGTGCACGCGTGCATGGGTGCACGCCGTGCATGGGTGCACGCCGTGCAGGGGTGCACGCCGTGCACTGTCCCCTGCACTATATATACCTTTGTTTTTGGCCATTTTGGGGAATTATTGGATCTCTCTTGAACCCCAAACACATACCCACGAACCCTCAAACCCTAGAACACATTTTTGGAGCAATTTGAAGCCATTGGAGCTAGGATTGAAGCCAACAACCCTTGGGAGAAGTGCTTACAAGTGGAGAAGTGAAGATCATCTCAAGGATTCATCCATGGTGTTCTTGGTGACCATTCTTCCTTCTTTTCTCTTTACTCCCTTGGCCATGTGTGGCTGAGTTTCTAGGGTTCATCTTGGATGGGTAGATTAGTTGTGCTATGATAGAGAGATGATTGTATAGAACTTGCCATGATTGATCTTGGTTGTATGAGGATGATTCCTAGACTTGTTCTTAATGCCATTTTATGCCATGTTTGCTTGATTTGGTCCATTCAATGTGATTTGATGCATGAGAGTGCTTGGATTGCATAGATTGTAGGTCTAGGGATTGAAGTGAGTGTGTTCTAAGAGATTAGGTCATCTTATTTCAACCATTTTCACTTGATTTCTCTCTTGGGCATTTTATCGAACACTTGGTGTGCATGTGGATTTTCATTCAATTGAGTTTGAAAAGGCTTTTTGGTGAATCTCTTAGTGTTAGGGCATTGATATGAGAGTGTTGTGCCTAGCCTTGTGGTCATAGAGTCTTAAGAGAGGGTCTTGTGTCTTGGCATTTCATCAAACACTTAGAATGCATCATTTTTCACTTAGCTTGAGAGCGAGAGCCTAAGTTGAGTGGTATTAGGATAGGGATTTGGTGCTACGAGAGTGCATTGAGTCTATAGAAGTGAAATGCATGGTCATCCAAATGCAAACTCGATCTTGATTAACTTGTTTGTTCAATTTGTCCTCTTGAGCATGATGACACTACCCACCAAGAGAGCCCCCTTTGTCTTTGATTTGAACCACCTTTCTTCTTGCTTAATCTTTGTTAGTATTGCATTTCCTTGCCTTTGTTTCTGATTTTCTCGATCAAACCAAACCAATTTCAAATGTCTAGACCGTCTATGAGAAGTGTGAGTATTGGTCTATGAGAGGACCCCGTGGAATACGACCTTGGTGACATCGCTTTTATCAAGTTTTTGGCGCCGTTGCCGGGGACTCTCTTATTCCTTTGAAAGCACTTAGTAGTGGACCGATCTATTCACTTCCTTCCAATTTAGTTTTTGCTTCCTTTTACTTGTTGTTTGGTTTTGTTATTCCGCATTGTCGTATTACTTGGGTGTATTTGTTGTGCTTGTTTGTAGGTATCTTGTACTAGTGCATGAGGCGACTCACTCGTCTTCAAGCACGACTTCAAGGTCTTGCGCAAGTGATTGAGCCACCAACCTTCTCTCCCTCTCATTTGGTTCATAGCTCCACACGCAACAACATGTCTCACCATGAAGATGAAGACAACCTTTCGGAGCATTCTCACCATACCAATGATGATGATCATCACAAAGGGGTGCAAGACGTACCTTGGCGGATTATGCTCGTCCTACTCTTGAAGGGGCAGCCTCTAGCATTGTTCGAAGACCCGTCAATGCTAGGAACTTTGAGCTCAAGCCTAATATGATCCAAATGGTTCAAAATGGAGTGGTGTTCAATGGCATTGATGGTGAATGTCCATCTAGGCATCTCAAGGACTTCTTGGAGATATGTGACACGGTTAAGAATGACCAAGTTCACCCGGATTGTGTGAGACTCCGGCTCTTTCCTTTCTCACTCAAAGGTAGAGCTAAGTCATGGTTGGAGAATCAACCGAGTAGAGCTTTCACCACATGGGAGGGCCTAGCCGAAGCTTTCTTGAAGAGTTCTTTCCTCCCTATATGACTGATGCAATCCGAGACCGCATCAACCACTTCACACAACACAAGGGAGAGCTCTTCCATGAGACTTGGAATAGGTTCCAAGCCATTCTTCGGTCTTGTCCTCATCACAACTTCACCGAATGGAGCTTGGTGGACATCTTTGCTAGGTCCCTTGATTTTGAGAATACAAGGATGATCAACCAAGCCGCCAGAGGTGACTTAAGGACGCTCACTCTCGAAGATGCTCTAGAACTCTTCGCGGAGATGGCCAACAAGACAAGGAGTTGGTCTCGACAACAACCTCCAAGGTCCAAGTATGGGAGCGACACTCACTACGACTCTAGAGCCATAAGTGTTGATGCACCAAAGGATTCGTCTATCTATGGTAAGAAGCCTAAGCTACCGGGGCATCGTGATGAAGATAACCCCATGATTGCTCTCCTCATGTCCAAGATTGACGCCATGGCCTCTCAAGTAAGCAATCTTAGTATGCCTAAGCCTCCTTCTAAGCCATCTAAAGTGGGTAATCCACCGGTTGCTACGGTGTTGTGTTGTGAGTGTTGTGGAGGCCAAGGCCCTGATGTTAGTATTTGCCCCTCCGCTACGTCCAAGCCTAACCAAGGTGAAAGCATTGAGGGAGTAAGCTTTGTGCAAGGCCAAGGGTTCTATGGAAACTTCAACCCTCAAGGGAACTATCAAGGTGGTAACTACAACCGTCCTTGGAACCAAGGAGGTAATTACAACAAGCCTAATCAAGGTGGATTCCAAGGATACAAGGGGTACAATCAAGGCTCCACATGGAATCAAGGTGGAAATCAAAGTCAAGGCCACCAAGGAGGAAACCAATGGAACCAAGGTGCTAACCAAAATCAAGGTAACCAAGGTGGTGAGCAAGGTTCTAATCCACCGGGGATGTATAACCATAAGGGTAGTGGACCACCCGGTTTCAACAAACCCCTCCAAAAAATAGAAGGTGGATCTTCAATCTCCCAAGAAGACACCAATGCGGCAATGCTTCAACTTATCATGAATCAACAAGCGTCAATTACCAATTTGAATACTCAATTGGGCCAAATTTCTAAGGCACTCTCGGAGAGACCAAAGGGTAGCCTACCCTCCAACACCGAAGTCAACCCCAAGGCTCCCGAGGAGCTTATGATGGTAACTTTGAGGAGTGGTAAGCAAGTCCAAGACCCAACGCCTAAAGCAGTAAGAACTCAAGATGATGACTATGTTTTGGTTGAAGACGTTGTTTCGATTTATGACACGGATAAGATTGAGGTTAAAGATATAAGAGCCAAGGCTAAAGAAGCTTCTAAGATGACCAATACGGTTGGTTCTCAAGAGGCTACGACGAGTGCCACTCCGGTCTCTCCTCCCGCACCGGTTGTATCTCCATACAAGCCTAAGCTCCATACCCCTCTCGATTGAAGAAGGATGGCCTTGAGAAGGTTTTTAAGAAGTTTGTGGAGCGGATTAGTCAAATGCAATTCTCTCTTCCGTTTCCCCAAGCAATGACTATGATGCCCCAATATGCTAAGTTCATGAAGGAACTCTACACCAACAAGAGAAAGCTACCGGAGACATCTCTAGTCCACCTTAATGAGGAATGCTCCGCCGTTCTCTTCAAAGTCCACCTAAAAGCTCAAGGATCCGGGACCTTACATCCCTTGTGTATTGGT
>CM068299.1:60986910-61005801 GCA_034768395.1 Linum lewisii
GCATGTAGAGAGGAGGTCCTCCGTATGATGCAAACCGAATCTGACTACTGGAAGCAGAGAGCTAAAACCCATTGGTACCAGGACGGAGATCGGAACACACACGCTTCTTTCACGCCTCAGCCTCGCACAGGAAAAGGCGCAATACGATCAAACGGTTATGTGGCGATGATGGTGCTTGGGTTGAAGGGGATGTGATGCGCAAATTAATGCACACTAGTTTTAACTCAATGGATTTCTCCAAAGAGATCGTTTTTCCCTAGGGTCTTTCTTTTTCTATTACTCAACAGTTGTGGAATAAGCAATTCGGGTTTTCGTGCTGGGTTTGAAATGGTTTAAAAATGAACTAAGTAAACTAAGAATGCAAATTGAACAAGCAAACAAGTGAAGCAGATTGGAGATTTGAATATAGACTAAGGCGTTTGTCCAGACTCGAATCCGCTCTAGCTCGATTAAGACGGATGATGCAATGCAATTTCAGTTTATCAGACTTGATGACTCGACACTTCCTTGGGTAATCTCTACTCCATGGTCAGGACGCAGAGAAACTATCCTATCAAACCTACAAGTTCCTATGGTCAAGATAACTCGCAAATCCTCAAGAACGCACGAAGAACAGTGAAATGCCACAAAGATATGTAAAGAGATTAGTTTCACCGGCCCTATGGTCAAGACACCGGCAACCCTAACGACCTCCTAAACTCTAGAATGATCTACGTCCATGGTCAGAACCGCAAATCAAAGATGAAACAAAATCCTACGATATGGTCAATCAACGGATTCTTAGAGCTTCAAATTAGGGTTTAAGAGAAAACTCATCCATGTCTGAATAAACTTCAATTAACATTAACGGGTTAGAAACCCGACATCATCCATACAAAATCTCACTAGAGTTTCATCTAATCTGAACAAACTAAAGAGTTTAGCTCGACATCGCTACAGAAGAAATCGCAGAAACAAAGAAGAAGAGAACTGGAGAAGAAGACATCTTACTCCGAGTAAACCTAATCCTGTCGAATCCTAGAAACTCCTGAGCTAATCCTCGCTTCTCCTTGCTTAATCGTCACTTCAAAGCTTCAAAATCCTCCTCCGAGAGTGTCTGGTTCGTCGAAATCAGAATGAAGAATGAAGTTTTTTCGTCTCTCCCTTGAAAACCCTGTTTTACTCTCCGAAATCCGTCCTGGGAAAAAGTGCGCCCGGCGGCACTTAAAAAGTGCGCCGGCGCACTTTTCCATGAAAATGGCACACTTTTATGGCCGATGGAAAAATTCCAGGAGACTAAAAATAAAGTGCGCCTGGCAGCACCAGAAAAGTGCGCCGGCGCACTTTTCATGGATTTAGGCGCACTTTTGCCCCTGGAAATGACCTTCAGCTCTTTTGATGATTCCCGCTCCGTTTGAACTCCAAATTGATCCCCGTTGAAGTGCCGAGCTCGTAGAAAAGTCATCCACAACGTGGTAACCTGAAATCTCAACAAAAACAACTCGAAACAACATCAAATTGCCCAAAAGAGGGCCAACGGGAGATAAAACATATTTTTCATAAAAGTCATTCAAGTTCATCACAATTCGGAGTCAAATAAGGGGAATGTCGTTCAAATGTGGCGATATAAACGCGGTAAATCTAACGTCATCAAATCACCCCACACTTAAACGTTTGTTTGTCCTCAAACAAGAATTTTACCACAACAATGCACCAACTTGAATGAGCAAACCGAAAACCTCTTGGTTCCTAGAAAGATGTATACGGTGCTTCAACCAAACAAGAGGATTACCCAACTAACCACAGAATTAGGAACCAAACTTTTGCCAGAGTGAAAGAGGAACAAGACTTTAACGAACTAGTGAACAACCTGACTTGGTAAAGGCAAGACAACGCTTACTTCCGCTACACTTACTCTAGGACGCAACCGGACACTTGCTAGATAAGGGAACACGACTAGAACAAAATTAAAGAGAATTTCATTTTTCTCTTCATCTTTTTTTTTTCCTTTCTTTTTTTTTTTCCCGAATGGGCGGTACAGTGTGGATACTACCGGGTACGGAGCAGCCGGAAACCTTTGGAATTCCGCGTTATCCTAGACCCCAGCCACGATCGGGAGTAGGTTAGAAGAAGAATGCCACATTGAGACTTCCCTTTGGGACTACAGCAATGGGCAGGCACGTATGCCAGCTCGTGAATCGACCCACAACTTCAATACCAAACCATTCATTTTTCAGATTTTCTTTGATTGGGAAAAATCAATAACAACTTAAAGCACGAAATTAACAGATCCCTTATCTAGACTCGATCCAGGCATTGAACTAGAGAATTCGAGCGTCAGACAGACCAAGTCTTACACATTAACAAGTCAACTGTTCACTAACACGATAAGGGCAAGCTCCTAGACTACTAAGAGCAAGAAGAATGGGAGATGGTCATAATTCAGGTTCTCACACACACATTTGGTTAAAGCCGAAGCACCACATCAATCTCACCATATGGAAGACAGTAGGCAATCCAAGAAGTTATTAAGTAATGTGAAAAATTTCTTGCTACCGAGAATGGGAAGGTGTGAAAGAGCGACAAAACAAAGCACAACCACCGCCCATCAAAACATGCAAATAGACACCCCACCCCACACTTAAAATTTGGACATTGTCCTCAATGGACCACACAAAAAGGTGAAGAAGGGTGTAAGGGGTACCGAGAAGTAGATCATGAGGATGCAGTGGAGGCAAGAGTGAAGTACAGGCGGACAGTCATGGCGGGAGCTGAGGATAGCCTGAAACTGGAGAGAACCTCACAACACGATTAGAGCATTCAAAGTACAGAATAGACCACTGACTCAAGAACTGCAACAGTTTGACACAAACTCAAAATTAAACAACTGATTCAAAAACTCAAAACCGACTCCAGACATGGGTTGCCTCCCATGAAGCGCTCTTTATTTTACGTCTTTGAGCTAGACGATACCTGGTCTAACGTGCGGCATCCCAGCTCAGAACTTCTTTCAGACTGGCATCCGTGTCCTGAAAGAATACCTTCATCGCTCCACTCTGAAGCACAAATTTCTTCCCGCTAGCATGGTAAAGCTCCAATGAACCGTCGCCACGCAATCCAGCTACCTCAAAGGGTCCAAATAGCTCCACTTTGTCCAGGACCACATCTGGGGGTCTGGTAGGAGTAGTTTCATGGGGCGGCGCCTTATCTTTCTTAGGAGGCTTGTTCTTCTTCTTAACTCCACCTGTATCCTTGGTAGATACTATCGCCGCTACCTGATCCTGCAAAGATGAAGATGAAGAAGGAGTATCCATATCGGTAAATACAGTATAAACTGAAGCATTTTCAAACACTAACGACATGGATTTCTTAGCGGAAGAGTGCACATTAGGATCAGGTGGAGGGATTTCGAATGTAATAACTTTTTCCTCATCCCGAAAGGTCAACCTCCCAGCCTTTGCATCTATGAGTGCACCAGAAGTGGCTAGGAAGGGTCGTCCCAAGATAAGGGGAATGTTAACACTCTCCATGCAATCAATAACCACAAAATCAGTCATGAAGTAGCTATCATGCACCTTAACTACAACATTTTCAGCAATACCCCTAGGATGTCTAACAGTTTGATCAGCTAGGTTGATATTCATGGTGGTAGGAGTTAGTCTAGGCAGTCCTAGACGCTCAAACAATGAGTAAGGCATAACACTAATGATAGCACCTAAATCCGCAAGAGCTCTATCAACCAAATATGTGCCAATAGAACAAGGAAAAGAAAAACTCCCTGGATCAGGTTGCTTTGGCACCACGTGGCTCTGCTTCGGATTAGACTCGCCAGCTCCATGGAGGGTAACTGTGGCTATCTCCTCTATCTCGTCTGCTTTCGTCTTTTGAGAGGAGTTCTTTGGAAGAGGATGGACAACTTTATCTTTCTTCTTATCAGGAATCACGCTTCTCAGCTCCTCCACCACAGCAGCAGCTTCTGCATTTTTCAGCTTCTTCTTCTTGGAGAGAATTTCTTTCATATGCCTAGCATAATCCGGGTTTGCAAGAAGTTCTTCCAATAAAGCAACTCCCATCTTCTGGTTATTAATTGTTACCAGAGTCTTCCCCAAGTTCTCCTTGTTTAGCACAGGTCAGTTCAAGGCTGCAGGATAAGGTGCTTTTGGTCGGTAAGGATCGACTGGTGGAGTAGCTTCTTTTCTTTGTTGCTCCTTCTGACACAACTGCTCCATTGGCTTCTCCAATTCATCCGTGCCATCCTGAAGAGAAACTGCTCCACAGAATTCTTCCTTAGTTTTGCCTCCTCCGGCATTGTTAGATGAAGAGGAGGGAGTTGTGCTAGGAAGAAGACCAACTACCTTCTCCTGCAAAAAGTTGGTTATTGCCGTCACCCGATCGTCTAGCTTCTTGACAGAGGCCTCGGTGAGTGAAATGTCCTTCTTATTGGATTGAGTCTCAGCAAGAATCTTGTCCAACATGATATCGGAGTAGGACTTAGGCGCAGAAGAGCTCGAACCACCGTTATTGTTCTGATTTTGGTTCTGGTTTTGATTGTTATTCCAGCCTCCTCTGTTCTGCCATTGGGAATTCTGATTCTGATTCCCATTATTCCTCTGATAACCCCCTTGGTTCTGGTTATTGTTCCAGTTCCCTCTGTTCTGCCATTGGAATTCTGATTCTGATTCCCATTATTCCTCTGATAACCCCCTTGGTTCTGGTTATTGTTCCAGTTCCCTCTGTTCTGCCATTAGGAGTTCTGATTCTGATATCCTCCCTGGTTCTGGTTATTCCCTTGGTTTGGGCCACCAACATAAGCAATCTCCTCTTGTTGTTGGTCTTGGTTACTCTCAAACTTCCAAGTACAGCCCTCTGCAGAATGACCTGCACCACCACAATTCGAACACGGAGCGGATACAGCTGATACATTCTCTGTTCGAGTAAGCACCTTGAACCCTGGCGGTGGAGCTGAAGGAACACCCGGTGAAGGAGCTATCTTAGCCCTTTCCAGCTCATGCTTTAATCTTTGCACTTCCATCTCCAATTTCGAGTTATCCAACTCCAACTGACTTTGAACAAGGTCTACTGGTGCAGGAACTGTGGGAACGGGGTATTGGGCATCAGCAGAAAATCTCATTTGCCCCAGACTCCTGTCGTCCACCTTTAAGGGATTAGCTTGCATTAGAGACTTGATCCTCATGGCAAAGACCTTGCAAGCAGCCAAAGTCGCGACTGCGGTCATATCATCCAAGTCTGTATTCAGCTGTAAAGAGAAATCCTTCCTCTTCTCATAATCCAAGCCTCGGAGGAATATAGAGAACTTGTTATAGTCATCCCATCCATGGTGAGGACAAGCTCGGAGAAGCCCTTGAAATCTTTGCCAAGCCTCATAGAAGTTCTCCTCCGGACCACTTGTGAAACCTGTTATCTGTGCCCTGAGTGCATCGGTTCTGGAAGGGGAGAAGAACTCTTCTAGGAATGCTGTAGCCAGACCATCCCACGTAGTGAAGTGATTCGCAGGATGATCATACAACCACAGTTCTGCTTGACCCTTCAGAGTGAATGGAAAAAGCTGAAGTTTGACTGCATTATGATCCGCTTCATTGTTGGAGACTGTATGAGCCAGCCTCAAGAAGTTCCTCACATGAGCATTCGGGTCCTCATTAACACCTCCAGAGAAAGTGTTCCCGTTTGCTTGAATCATGTTGATCAAGTGAGATGGAATGTGCAGATTCCGAGTTCCCGTGTTGGGAATCTGAATGCACGAAGCTGTCCCATCTATGGTTGGACGATCATAATCCTTCAATGTCCTTTCTGCCGCCATAACTTCAATCTCAGGTGGGATAGGAGGATCTGTGGGAGGATCAGTAGTAGCAATGGTGGATGGTGAAGGCGAAGATGTAGATGAAGATGTGAAGAAGTTCTTCCTTGCTTTAGGTGTCTTGGCGGGAGGAGGAGGTACAGGAGTAGTGCCGAACTGAGTGTAGAAAATTCTGCCCTTGTCAGCTATGCGCTTACTCTGTCTTCTTTCTTCCGTACCTGCAATCTTGCCTGAAACAACAAAAACAAGAAATACCAAGTAATATAAAAATGTGGGAGATAAGAAATGATGAAAGAGTGAATGAAAAGCTTAGACGCACAATGCCTTTCCTAGAAAAAGAAAAGCTCCCCGGCAACGGCGCCAAAAACTTGATGCGCAAATTAATGCACACTAGTTTTAACTCAATGGATTTCTCCAAAGAGATCGTTTTTTCCCTAGGGTCTTTCTTTTTCTATTACTCAACAGTTGTGGAATAAGCAATTCGGGTTTTCGTGCTGGGTTTGAAATGGTTTAAAAATGAACTAAGTAAACTAAGAATGCAAATTGAACAAGCAAACAAGTGAAGCAGATTGGAGATTTGAATATAGACTAAGGCGTTTGTCCAGACTCGAATCCGCTCTAGCTCGATTAAGACGGATGATGCAATGCAATTTCAGTTTATCAGACTTGATGACTCGACACTTCCTTGGGTAATCTCTACTCCATGGTCAGGACGCAGAGAAACTATCCTATCAAACCTACAAGTTCCTATGGTCAAGATAACTCGCAAATCCTCAAGAACGCACGAAGAACAGTGAAATGCCACAAAGATATGTAAAGAGATTAGTTTCACCGGCCCTATGGTCAAGACACCGGCAACCCTAACGACCTCCTAAACTCTAGAATGATCTACGTCCATGGTCAGAACCGCAAATCAAAGATGAAACAAAATCCTACGATATGGTCAATCAACGGATTCTTAGAGCTTCAAATTAGGGTTTAAGAGAAAACTCATCACATGTCTGAATAAACTTCAATTAACATTAACGGGTTAGAAACCCGACATCATCCATACAAAATCTCACTAGAGTTTCATCTAATCTGAACAAACTAAAGAGTTTAGCTCGACATCGCTACAGAAGAAATCGCAGAAACAAAGAAGAAGAGAACTGGAGAAGAAGACATCTTACTCCGAGTAAACCTAATCCTGTCGAATCCTAGAAACTCCTGAGCTAATCCTCGCTTCTCCTCGCTTAATCGTCACTTCAAAGCTTCAAAATCCTCCTCCGAGAGTGTCTGGTTCGTCGAAATCAGAATGAAGAATGAAGTTTTTTCGTCTCTCCCTTGAAAACCCTGTTTTACTCTCCGAAATCCGTCCTGGGAAAAAGTGCGCCCGAGGCACTTAAAAAGTGCGCCGGCGCACTTTTCCATGAAAATGGCGCACTTTTGTGGCCGATGGAAAAATTCCAGGAGACTAAAAATAAAGTGTGCCTGGCAGCACCAGAAAAGTGCGCCGGCGCACTTTTCATGGATTTAGGCGCACTTTTGCCCCTGGAAATGACCTTCAGCTCTTTTGATGATTCCCGCTCCGTTTGAACTCCAAATTGATCCCCGTTTGAAGTGCCGAGCTCGTAGAAAAGTCATCCACAACGTGGTAACCTGAAATCTCAACAAAAACAACTCGAAACAACATCAAATTGCCCAAAAGAGGGCCAACGGGAGATAAAACATATTTTTCATAAAAGTCATTCAAGTTCATCACAATTCGGAGTCAAATAAGGGGAATGTCGTTCAAATGTGGCGATATAAACGCGGTAAATCTAACGTCATCAGGATGACAACCTCAGTGAGCTGGCTAGGGATTACTTCACCACCCTTTTCTCTGCCGGACGTTGCTCACCGAACCCGGTTGTATCCGCCTTAGATAAGCGCGTCACAGCCGCCCAGAATAACAAGCTCCTCAGGCCTTTTACACGTGAGGAAATCAAAGACGCATTGTTTAGCAGGCACCCGGACAAAGCTCCTGGGCCGGACGGCTTAAATCCAGCTTTTTACCAACATTTCTGGACAGATATTGGTGCGGCGGTGTCAGATATGTGCATTGAGTGGCTTGAGTCGGGAGTCTTCCCTCATGAGATAAACCTCACCAACATTGTCTTAATCCCTAAAGTGGATACTCCTACTTCTATGAAGGACTTGCGGCCAATCTCCTTATGCAACGTCTTGTACCGTATCATTTCGAAAGCTCTTGCCAACAGGTTCTGGTGCGTCCTCGAGAAGATTATAGACTCCGAGCAATTAGCTTTCGTCCGCGGCAGATCAATAGTGGACAATGTCATGATCGCTTTCGAAACCCTTCATAGTATGAAATTGCGGCACCGGTGTAAGTCCGGAGAAGCGGCACTCAAGATCGATATCTCCAAAGCCTACGACCGTGTAGAGTGGTGTTATCTCGAGGCTGCTCTAATTAAGCTTGGGTTTTCCAGACGATGGGTCGATCTTATGATCTCTTGTGTCTCTTCTATTGAGTACTTGGTATCAGTCAACTCGACGAGTTCAGATCCTATCACCCCAAGCCGAGGCCTCCGGCAAGTCTGCCCGATAGCTCCCTTCCTGTTCCTTGTATGCGCCGAAGGCCTTTCATGCCTACTGAAGCAAGCGACGGCTACTGGTTTGATTCATGGGGTAAGGGCGTGTCCCGGAGCTCCCTTTATATCTCATTTACTATTCGCCGATGACAGCCTTCTCTTCTTCAAAGCCACTCTTGCGGAAGCTCGTGCAGTTAAGAGCCTCCTCCAAACCTACGTTGATGCTTCGGGTCAACTAATCAATTTTGATAAATCCGGTCTGCACCTGACGAAATCCCTCGACCCCATGTTTAAAAGTGGCATCGCCGCTATCTTGGGTGTTACAAATGACTTTGATACAGGCAGGTATCTTGGTCTCCCGGCTCTGATTGGTCGTAGTAAAAAGAGGATATTTGGCTTTCTCCGAGATAAGGTTTGGCAACGGCTGAGGTCATGGGTCGGTAGGCGGATGTCTAAGGGTGGTCGCGAGGTTATGATTAAATCTGTGGCCCAAGCCATCCCCATGTATTGTATGACTATCTTCCTCATACCTCCCTCGATTCTTGAGGAGATCGAAACCATGCTCAACTCCTTCTGGTGGGGTATGAAGAAAGGAGGCGGGAGAGGCTTGAACTGGATGAGGTGGGAGAGGGTTTGTATGAAAAAGGAAGACGGTGGTATGGGGTTCCGTTTCCTTCAGGGGTTTAACCTGGCACTCCTTGCTAAGCAGGCGTGGAAACTTGTTTCTGATCCGGATGCTCTTGTTAGTCAAATTCTCAAAGCTAAATATTTCCCTGGGGGGGACTACCTATCAGCTGATCTGGGGGACAACCCAAGTACGGTCTGGAGGAGCATTCATGCGGCGCAGGTTGTGATTCAGCGAGGGCACCGTTGGAAAATCGGTAATGGTGAAAGTGTTAATATTTGGAGAGACTCGTGGTTGCGCGATGATGATAATATGCACGTGGAGACTCCCGCTCGTCGCGGCCTTAAGAGCTCCGAGTCTCTGATCTCTTTTTTTCCTCATACACGCGAGTGGGATACATCAATTCTCTCTAACATTCTCTCCCCTAGAGACATGCAGGAGGTCCTCAAGCTTGTGCCCGCCTTACATGGCATCGCGGATCAACGAATTTGGCATCTGAACAAAAACGGGGCCTACTCGGTTCGGTCGGGTTATCGGCTAATCATGGACAGGATCATAGACACTTCCGACCTCCGGGTTCCTGGCTTCTGGAAGAAATTGTGGGATATGCCAGTCCCACCGCGCCTTCGTGTCATGGCTTGGCGTGTTGCTAGAGGGGTTATCCCACCGAGTTGAACTCCAACGCCGCCACATGGACGTGCCACACACTTGCGGAACCTGCTCAGGGGAGATGGAAACACTTTGGCACCTCCTGATTACCTACAGCTACGCCACTGAGGTTTGGAGAGTTGTTGGTCTCCTCTCGGATATTGATGCTACAGCCGCCCTTTCAGATTCCACTGCTGATTGGATCTTCAATGTTATCAACACTTTGCAGCAGGAGAAGGTGCAGATGGTCATGGCAGTCATTTGGAGCCTTTGGCGCGAACGTAATCAGAGGGTCTGGTCGGGTGAACAGTCGGCGGCTTTTATTACAGCTCGCCAGGCGTCAGACTTTATCTACGGCTGGAAGCTTGCGAAGGACTCCCCCTATGCACCGGTTCCAAGGCCAACCTCACCCTGTAATAATTGGCACCCTCCGCCGACATCAAAGCTGAAGTGTAATGTTGATACGGCCCTGTTTCAAGAGCAGGACGTTGGGGCGCATGCTTGATTTTGAGGGACGACCCGGGGCCATTATCGAATTCCACCAGTCGAGCTCCCCGGGCCTCCCGAGTCCCAGAGAGGGAGAAGCTCTTGCGCTATGGACGACACTAACCTGGCTGATTGACCAGGGTATGAGAATGTGGTGATCGAAGGGGACTCCCAGGAGGTCATCAAGGCCATGTTCAGCTCGGAAGACGACTTCTCAGAGTTCGGAGACACGATTCGACGGTGCAGAGCCCTCACTCGACCTTCCTTTGCGTTTACTTGTGTTAGGAGATGTAGGAATATAGCTGCCCACACTTTGGCTAGGCATTCTATTTCCTGTACCGTTCCCACCTCGGGCTCGGTCCCTCCGTTTTGGCTTCGGCATGCTCTTCTTGACATTTGTTCTGACATTGAGCACCGATAATTTTAATAATATGATGATGATTCTACTGTAAAAAAAAAAGGTAGAAAAATTCAACGACATATCTAAGTAATCTGAATAAAAATATATAAAAATAAATTTCCACTGAAATATTAGGGAATTCCTAATATGAGGACCCCTTAAGTGTCCTTATATAAGGACACTAATCTAGGCCCTCCATTTATTTAATAGAGATCTAATGGTTAATATGAAAGTGTGGTTTTGGGTAATTTACTTAATTGGTAACTATTTCAACATAGTAAATATTTTTTGAAATGGTTTCTTTTTTTTTCTATACTTCTAAGTTTGGTTACAACATTTAAGCGGTGGTTTTGATTTTCTTACGATGATGGTGTTTTTGAAGGTTGACAATGTTGATTGAGAATCATAATACAAGTTGTTCCAAACATATCAAAGTCGAACAATTAGATAAGAAAAATTCATATATTGTTTCAGCCCAAATTAAAGAATTTCTTATGAAGTGATTACAAAAAGTTAAAGAGATGCCGATTGAGGAACAAACACATACCAGACAAAGAAATTTATAAACATGAAAATAATAGACGACTATATTAAATCACAAAGTACAAGCTACTGTAATCAAAATACAAGTTAATTATTCCTAAATTTACAAAGTGCAATGTTTGGTTCACAGACCACATATCTTGTTCCAACAAGATCACTTGGGAACATCTTACAAATTAATCACAAAAAATTAAAAACAAACTTGCATAAAGATCATCGTAACCAGTCAGTAGTCTTCAGCTTCCATCCATCAGTCAACGTCTTCGCATGCGGCTACAAATCATCACTATTATTGTTTCAAATAAAAATCTCAATCCAATTGCAAATCTGGGAACATGATGAGGTGGATGACGACAAACTGTCACCATCGCCGTTACAAAACAAAAACCCAGTTTGGGGTACCAACCAAAGAAGAAGAAGTCACTAATGGCGGACTATGGACGGCAGTCACGAGGGCGTGCGGTGGAGGTCGATGACGGTGTGCGGAGAGCGCTTGAGGAGGGCGTGCATCAACAGTCGATGAGGGTGTGCGGAGAGCAGCCGACAATAGCGTTTGGTGGCGGCGCTGGAGGGTGTGCGAAGAGCGGCTGAGGAGGGTGTGCGATGGCTGAGGAGGGCGTGCAGAGAGTGGCCGACGAGAGAGTTCGGTGGCGGCCGATGAGGGCGGGCGGCGGTGCTTGTTCCTCGGGTTGAGAGGAAAGCAGCAGTTTTTTTTTTTGTGACTGATTTTTTTAGAGTTTTTTGATGAAACCCTAATAGTATTTACTATATATACCAGTTTCATCTTCCAATTTTACCCTTATTTAGTTCCCGCCGTCAGATCTGGATCATCATCCAACGGTAGAAAGGGGTGTCCTTATATAAGGACACTAAGAAGAGTCCTCATAATAGTAGATCCCGAAATATAACACAAAAACTAGGTCAATGGGCTGATGATAATCTAGTTATTAATTATGGCAAATCAAAAAAGTGTTTTTTCCTATATTGTCGCACCTTTAAATAGAAAACAAAGTAATTAAAAAAAAATTATTAAAAAACCCGTCAGATCTAGCATGATCTTCTAGAAACTATATATGTTATTTTGAATGTAGTACAACATAAAAGCTGACATAGATGTTATGTGTGTAATTATTTTCACTAACGTTTTAGGTGGATATTTATGAATTTCCCATGATGACCTGAATGAAACCAAAGTTTCGGGTTTGGTTTTAATGAAGTCACATACACATAGAAAATGTAGTTTCCTCTAGTATTGTCGTTATGGTTGGAACAACCATCGCGAATAGGTGTGCATTGTGCTTATGCAGCGAAGAAACAGTGGATCATCTCTTTCTCCAATGTGTTTTTGCCTCAAGGGTTTGGAACCTTCTTAGTTCAAAACTTCCCATCCACGGACCCGCCTCTTCGGAGATGGTGGTTTCATCACGGCTTGGAAAGGTATGAACTGTGATTCCAGTTTCGATCCTGCGATGAAAGCTGTGATGCATGCGGCTCTTTGGTTCATTTGGAAAGAAAGGAATGAACGGATCTTCAACGACACCTTCTCCTCTCCCTCGACGCTAGCTCGAAAAATCTGGTTTTCTACTGGCGACTGGCTGCTGATAGCCAAGCGTATCTCTGCCGACAAACACCGACTCTGGAGAAGAATAGTCTTTGACAACGGCTGAAGATATCCTATTTGTTTTTGGGCATGGATTGTTTTCTGAACCATGCTTAGTTTTGTTTTGTCAGTCCGCTGTTTCGACTGCTGGCAGTAGGCTTGGTTTCAACTCTTTATCCTTGGCCTCTGCTGTTTATTTTCTTCTCTCGGTTCGGTTTGGCTTGCAGCTCCCCAGCTCCTGCCCTTGTACAGCCCAATCAAGCTCTTTGCTTGGTTTTTTTTTCTCGTATATAATACAACCCACCCTTATCAAAAAAAAAAAAAAAAAAAATTGCACACAAATCGCATGGGTCATAATAGAATGGAATATAGAGTTCAAATGGGTGACTTACAACTGACTAAGTATTTTCGGTACGAATCCCATCTTTCCGATTTAATTATTGTCTGGCCATAACTTTCTCGTTTGACATCAGAATTGTGCACTGTTTGTGTCTAAATATTCATATCAAGATCTAATACCTAAGTTATTATTCATGAAACCCTAAATACCTACAACTCGATCCTTAAATCCATAAAAAATACTTAACTCGCTTGTTAGTTGGCAAGCTCGCCAAACATTGGGCATTTAAAAGTAGGTAGGGATATAGTTTGAAAGTGTTACTATTTGGGTACGTAGTATTTTAAATATTATTACTTTGGTGAAATGTCCCTCTAAATTATTCAAAATTATAAATCTATCGTGTTTTCTGTTATGAAAATGATGGAGAACAATGAACTATGAATAGAGTGAAAACACAAGAAAGAAAGATGAGAGAATTGCTTCTTCTTATTCATTAAGCATTTTCAACTTCCATTTTGAATATAACCTCTTTGTAATTTGCCTTACATTATGACTATCCAAACAAAATATTGTTTTCATATATAAATAGTGATCATGTCATGTCATATTCAATTTTGAAATGATATAACATATGGAATTTGATGCATTCCTTTGGAATAGTTTTTTTTTAATACATTCACATCATGGATTGTAATAGTATCTTATATATTCACTTCATGGAATGTGATATGTATTTTGACCATTGACACTCAATTATTATATATATATATATATATATATATAATATATATATATATTATAAACATTTATTACCCAATATAGAGAATCGTAATAGTGTCATTCGGACTATGATCATCCAAAAATATTTGGTAGTTGTATCGTCATTTATGTGATCATATTTATTTTCTCTTTCAAGTTTTGTGAAAGACACTTGAAATTTCTTTCTTATGACCATCAAAGTCATAGATGAATATATTCTTTTGTTCACTTGTGGGAACATAGATATTGTCACTTTATGGACATATGAATATAACCATTCATATCAAGGAATGATATTATGTCTCATGGATAATCAACATTTGAGACATATAAGAATATTTTTCCTTTGGATAACATGTGTATCTTGGTACACTTATTCTCAAGGAATGCAATTGTATATTCCAAAGTATTGGCCCAAATATCAATCTTTCTCACATGAATTATAATCATGTTTTGCTACTTTGAATTGAAGAAATGTTGTTGGATACATTCTCTTTGAGAAATGATATTCAAATAAATTCCAACATCCAACTATCAATGTTTCTAAGATCATCCCAACAAATGGCTTTTGCCAGTCTTAATCATGTCTTTGATATAATCGTTTTCGAGAATATAAACAATAAAATAATAACATATATGAATAATAACTAATTGAAATTTCATAATATATATTTTATATCTTAAAATGATGATCTTGTTCTCCAAGGAGTAAAGCTTCGTGAATCTCCGAGAGGGCATAACTTCGTGCTGACAACGTGTTATGAAAATGATGGAGAACTATGAACTATGAAATAGAGAGAAAACATGGTGGCCCATATAGTCTCCTCTACTCTTTTTTCGGAAAATAGTTGGCAGTTTGAGTTACCTGACAACTACTCACCCGAATATAACTTATGCAGTTCAAGTCATCAACCAATATATGACGACTCCACGGATACCTAATCTCGACGCTATGTTACAAATCCTTTGGTATTTGAATGACACATGATCCACTGGTATATTCTTTCCTTCGAGTGGGTCACAACAACTCTCGACTTTCGCAGATGTGGATTACGTGGGCTGCATGGACACTCGTCGCTCCACATTTGGTTGGTGTGTCAAATTCGGTGATTCATTCATTTCATGGAGATGTAAGAACAGAATAAAGTGTCCAAGTCTTCTGTAGAAGCTGAATCACAGTCCATGTCTGAGGTAGTCTGGTTGAGGCATCTTCTTCTTGACCTTGGCGTGCAGGTTTAAGAACCAGTTCATTTATTTTGTAATATACTAGTGCGATTCAGATTGCCACGAATCCAGTCCTTCATGATCGAACAAAACACATCGAGTGGCACATTCATTGTATTCGGGATCTTTTAAATTCTGGAGATATCTGTTTGATCTACTTATCTTCTGACCAACATATTGCCGATTTCATTACAAGGGTTGTTCCAACGAGTCATCATTGGGTCTTGTCAAACAAATTGATGTTGCGTGATCATCATCAATTTGACGAGGCTGTTAATGTAATAGGCCCATTCAGCCCGAGTTGTATACTAGTCCGATTAGGGTTTTATAAAGTCTTGCTACCCTAGTTTAACATTATATAAACTCTCTTATGGCTCTTCTTTCCCCTTTTTTAATCTTTATTAAAATCTTACAATGGGAGTCTATTCTAATGGCTCTGTAGTGAGAAAACTAAAGTGCAGCAGTAAACTTGCAAGTATATGAGTATTTGAGATTACTTATCACAATCTGCTAATAAAAAAATTGCAGAGTTTGATGAAATTTCTTCTCCCCAGTATCAGAAGACCAAAGAGATGATGATGTAGAAATGAAGGAATCTGGGGTTAAAAATTCCCCATACTAACTAACAGAGGATTCACATTTACCTGAGGAACAGTTGTTCAGAAGATTCCTTATCCATCATTCATCAATCACTCAAGTAGTTTCCAGCTAAATCATGCAAGAAATGGAACAATAGACCTTGTAACTATAGAGAAAGTCAACAAACAATGAATAAAACACAATCCATATCTTGGATTTTGTCAATGAACTTGCTCTTGGATTTTGTCTCTGATTGCAAATCTATATCATAGCTTCAGTTAGATTGGTGCTTCTTTGCTCTTCCTTGGGAGGAAGAACCTGAATATTCCTTTTCTGGTTTCCTAGCCCACACCGGTGTTTGGTTAGGTCCGTATCGATAGTCATAAAATAGCTCTTCCAATGCATCAATATGTTCTTTCGCGAAGATGCCTATACGATGATCTCCAGCCACCATCATTATCTAAACATTAATGTACAAGATGTATGAATAACAAGCCTTTTTAATTAGAATTGATTTGAATGGAAGGGTTTTTGTATTTACCTGAGCATAGCAATTGGGATTTAATCTGGCTAACAAGGTCGATAACATTGTCAGCTAGTCCATATTCCTGAAAGACAGTCCTGCAAAAATCAGAAGATACTCAAATTCGGAACAAGAGATCAAACCCACTATAAAGCTAATCCCATCACAATTTGGCTGGAATGTATACCATGTTTACTTCACGATATTGAATGGACTAAGGAATATCTTAGCTGAACCTACCATATAAAACGATCTTCACCCTCTGAGAATTCATGTTTCTCTTCCTCAGGTTCTGCAACCTCTTCCTCGCTGTCGTGCAGATGAGTGCCTCACCATCATGCTTGGCATAATATATCCGCCTTCTCCCAACCACAGATTGGTCCTCAGTCATTTTCTGATTCCTAGGATCATCAAGAAACAATTGGTGAATTATAACAGAGAAAAAAATTAAGGAATGATCTCTATCAGTTGCAAAATTTTCCTAACAATCAAAAAGGAATTTTCTGAATAGCAACCAGCATATACATAATCCCTTATAATTTGAAGCTTAAGATATGCTCAATTCATTATCTATTTTCTGCTTTTCATTATACTTGTCGATACCGGCATACCTGTCAAGAAATATCCAAGTGGTATACGATGGTATCTTCTCTGCACTTGGAAGCTCTGTGTTTGTCCAATGAATACCTTCCGGACCATTATCATTATCTCTATCCCCTGTTCCTTGAACAAATGCATTGTACACCCACAGTGGATCTTCAATTCTTGCCGAGATTGCTGTGGCAACTCCTTGCATACCTGCGTATGACGAAGTTGCCGATACAAGTTGAGACATATCCGTCTCCAGCTTCTTTCGGTTCTTCTCAATTTTATCCTGTAACGTTCATGCAAGGTAGGTTATTATCCAGTCTCCACACCGATCATCCAATCAACTCTTGAAAAAAAACTCCTAATATCTCAATCAGATCCATTCCAGATTGAATTGTTCAACCAAACAGCATGAAGAAACAAGTAAAAAAAATTGAGAAGACTTACTTGAACATAAGCAACTCTTGTGGCTTGAATTTCCGTCCTCAGGTGATCCAACTTATGCGTGAGGTTTTCAGTATGATCATCAGATTTCTCTTCCTGTGGTTTCCGGAGAAAAAAACAGAATTTCACAGGGTCACTTTCAATTACATATGAAACAACACACAAAAAAACCAATCTACGAAGTACAATCATACGATCAATGAAAAACGATTCGCCATTCCAACAAAAACCTAGCTCCGGAGAAACAATCAGCTCTTATCGAAAGATCAAATCACCGAGACTTTCAAACACAAATGATCATCAAATCACAAGCAGAATTGGGGCTAAGTCAAAGAATAAAGGAATGCACAGAAAGCTGGGAAGAGTTTTCTTTACTTACTTGAAAGGCTGAGTGGCTTGACTTGGGATTCATAGCTTAAGGAAGACTGAGCTCAATCGAGGAACGAAGTCGACAAGTATAGTGAGGGCCTGAGTTAGTTTCTTTGCATTTACACCAGTAACAGTTTTGTATTTATAGGAAAAAGGAGCCACAAAATCATTTTAAAGGTTATTACAAATATGACATATATCTTACCAAAATATAATTTTTAGTAAAATCTTAATGGTGTCCAAAAATCGATATCCTTTAATTCACTTCCAACCAAAGCTGTCTAGTATCTTACTGAATACTGACCATTCAAGAATAGATTTTCCAACCAAACCAAAACTTAGGTACAAACCAAAGCTCAGAAAATGTTTCTTCTCCTAGCTACATCAAAGCTCTTTCTTAGGTACAAACCAAAACTTACATATTTCCAACCCAACACAGAAAATGTCAGCAACCGCGTATGCTTCCCAGTCATCATCAATCTCTCCTCTTTCTCTCCACCACAAGAAACAAGGCCGGTTGTAGGGATTTCGTTATAGGAGCTCACGTAGTGACGTTCACTCTGTAAAACATGTTAACACTACCAAGTGAAGAAGAAGTGATATCTGCCAAAAATGTTGACACCAAATAATCAGGATGTCAGCAGTGTACACAAACTGGACTGACCTAACAACTCCCATTCTTTCACAGCCCTGCCAAACACCACATGCCTCCTATCCAAGTGAGGAGTACGGGTCGTGGTAATGAAGAACTGCGAACCATTCGTGTTGACGCCCGAATTCGCAATGGACAGCATCCCTTTCCTTTTGTGTTTCATCTCGAAATTCTCGTCGGCGAATTTGGCTCCGTATATGGATTCCCCACCTGTATCATGAACCCTTTGATCACACGATGAAATCGACTTCCCTAATATTAAACAAAACAATCCAACATCTTAGCCAAATCCAATCCTCTATGCAATTCCAAAGAATGAGAGCTTCTTTGAAAATGATATCCAGACCACCAAAATAACCTAAAGTTACCCTACTCTTAACCTACATTACCCTATGAAACAACGAACGAACGAACAGCTCTTTCAAGAAACCTATGAAGAACAACATGCAAGCAATCTGAACAGAAAGAAAACAGAGAAAGAGATCGGGAACCTTGAAATGGAGAGGGACGCCGGTGGTGGGACCGATGCATTTCTCGGTGGTTTTAGGGATCATGTAATTTTAGAGCTCGATTAGAATTCGGCCTTCAAACTCACGGCGGCGGAATCTGCAGTGTGGGGCGGCAGTTCAACGGTGGCTCTGCTCATAGTGATGGCGATGGGTCCGCTGGTGAGTGGGGTCATTGTCTCCGCCGTCTTGGTTTCTGATGATAGCCATGGTTTCAATTGTTACCAATCAGTATCACCTTTTT
>CM068299.1:61005901-61030001 GCA_034768395.1 Linum lewisii
AAATTGATTAACCCTAACTCCAAAAGTAGGCAGCCGCCCACTGTTCCTCTCCTTTCTTTAGCTCGACCGTTACATGCGGCGGCTCCATTTCCAGACAACAACTGCAGCAGCAGTACTCCGTGTTCCTTGCCGGCGCGTAGTCAATCTAGACTTCAACCCGTACTCCCTGTTTTACGATTTGTTTATGTCTCTCTGTAATTTATATTATTTGTCTGAAAATAAATCATTTAGCAATTTTGATATTGAATCAGTGAAATCATATTGGTCTCAAATCCATCTCCATTTGCAGGTGTCGATTCAAGCGCAAGGGAAGCGAAAAACACCAGCAGTAGCAGCTCGCGTTACGGCGGCGGCGTCGATCTGGATTAATGCACCATGCACAGTCGTACGATCCCCAACTTCAACCCGTATTCCCTATTTTTTCGGTTTGTTTGTCTTTGGACTGCACCGTGCACAGTCTATAATATAATAATGGTTTATCAAACCTCATAGATTTATAATTCAATTTTTAATTTTCCACTTTGTTTGACATTTTAAATTTAACAGAGTTTGTTGGCAACAACAGAGAGACGGGTCTAATTCAAAATTCCAAATGTTATTTGGAATACAATTGGATGGCTGAAAAGTGGAATGGAAGGCTTCAGAAAGAAACAATTATTTATCGACAATGAATCATTTCCATATGTTTTTGGTATAACAATTTCTTACAATTTTTAAAGTGTTTATATATAATTTGGTTAAGGGTAATTAATAATGATGGTATATGAATATTTAACACAAACAGGTAGATGCATCCCTAGCATCAGCCAGCCCTTGGACACCTTCTCAAACACAGGGAGGGGAGCAAGTGGACGAGACATATGGGGATGGTTTGTGGGCATGGTAACCCACCAACAATGTCACCGATGATGACAAGACGTTGTTCCTAACATTCTCAGGGGGCCTCCCAGTGACCAAGGACGAGTTGGTGGAGCTCTTCACACAAAAGTATGGGGAGGGGAGTGTGGTGAGAGTCATGATGCTTGGAAATTCAGTGTACGGAACCAACAATCATTATTTGCGAGGGTTCGATGAAGTCGGTCACTCTAGTAGATGAGGTGTTCGGAGGGAATAAGATAGCGAAATTTCATACGAATGGGAAGCGCTTCTAGGCCAAAAATATGAGAGGAGGGAGCAGACTGCAATGACTCCGCCGTCTTCGCCATCTGTGTTAGACTACAAAAGTTAACACCTTGATTTGGCACCTCCATCCATAGCCAATGTATCTCGCGTTTTGAATAAGAAATAAATAAAATTGGGTGTTAATTCTGATAAGGATTAATGTATTTATTAAGATTATTAGTTACCATTTATCCTCAATATTCTTGTACCTGTTTTATATCTATAAATATACATACACAAGCACACGGTTGGGTGTGGGTAAACTTTCCAACCAATTCTACATGGTAATCAGAGCCCCAAATAAATCCTTTTTCCTCTCTCTCTTTTCTTCGGCTGAAACCCTAGCCGCCGTTCTTTTTTTCCCTTTCTATTCCGACTGAAACCCTAGTCGCCGCCAAGCTTCAATGGCTGCCGCTACGCAACAGCTCTCTCCTCCTCCATCACAGCTCTCGGTTAAGCTTGATGTGAACAACTACGTGCTATGGAAGCTCCAAATCGAGCCCTTCCTAGCCGGCTACGATCTCATTGTGCACGTTGATGGGACATCCGTCACCCCGAACCGCACCATGACTGAAGGTGCTGTCTCCGCTCAGTTCACGAAGAGGTTTTGTCAAGACCAGGTAGTCTTGGGATGGTTGATAAATTCACTCTCGCCGTCGGTGATACACACGCTGGTTGGTGTGACCACCGCTCGAGAAGCATGGGTTGCTCTAGCGACTACCTTCGGCTCCGGGAGCCCCGCACAGATCAGGTCTCTCAAGTCTCAACTTCTTAATTTACATTTAAATAACGACTCTATAGCTGATTATTTAAAGAAGGCTAAGAATATGGCGGACCGCCTCCAAGCCCTTGGACGATAGCGATACGTTACATACCTCAGACCAAATATTATATCATGGTCGAGTCGAAAGCAACGAACGGTTTCAAGGTCCTCGACCGAGGCAGAGTATCGGGCCCTCGCATCCGCCTCGTCTGAGGTTCTATGGCTGAACTCTTTGCTACAGGAGATCGGATTCCCCGCCACGTCTTCGCCAATGTATGGTGTGACAACATTGGCGTGACATATTTATCTAAAAACCCAATTTTCCACGCACGGTCCAAACATCTCGAAATCGACTTCCATTTCGTACGGGAACGAGTGGCGAGCAAGCACCTCCACGTCGCGTATATTTCCACCAAGGACCAAATTGTGGATATGCTCACTAAACCTTTACCCACGCCACGCTTCACAGCTCTTCGACTCAAGTTCACTGTCTACCCCGCCATTGGCTTGGGGAGGGTGATAATGATTAATGTATTTATTAAGATGATTAGTTACCTTTTGTATTTATCCAAAAATATTCTTGTACCTATTTTATATCTATAATATACATACACAAGCACATGGTTGGGTGGGTAAATGATGACGTAAGATCTATCGCGTTTATCTTGCCACATTTGAACGACATTCTCCTTGTTTGACTCTAATTTGTGATGAACTTGAATGATTTTTATATAAAAATATGTTTTAGTCCCCGTTGGCCCTATTTTGGGTCGTTTGATGTGTTTTCGAGTTATTTTGATGAGATTTCAGGTTTCCACTTTATGGAGAACTTTTCTACAAGCTCGGCGATTCAAACGGGGATCAATTCAGAGCACAAATGAGGTTGGAATTGCCGAAAGAAGTTCGGAGCTGAACTCAGCTCCAAAAGTGCGCATTCTTGGACCAAATGTGCGCTGGCGCACTTTTCGAAGTGTGCCAGACGCACTTTGCAATTTAGCTTCGGCGGATTTTTCAGCAAAGGGGAAAAGTGCGCCTTTTAGGGGTCAAAGTGCGCCGGCGCACTTTTCGACCCCGCCAGGCGCACTTTTGGCTATTTTTCCAGATTTTCGATGGAAATTGGGTTTTTAACCCAATTCCGAGAGAGAGGAAACATAACTTCTACTCTACAATTCTCTATTTTTTCTCGGACGAACCAGACACTCTCAGAGACGAAGACGGAGCTTTGAAGAGACGAATGAGCAAGAGAAAGCCAGGATTAGCTGGGAGATTCTAGGATTCTTAAGATAAGGATTAATCGGAGTAAGATGATTTCTTCTCCAGTTAGCTTTTTCTCTATTTTGTTATTTCTTCTCTCGCGATGTCTAGCTAAACTCTCAGTTTGTTTAGATTAGATGAAGTTTTAGCGAGATTTTGTATGGATGATGTCGGGTTTCTAACCCGTTAATGTTAATTGAGGTTTATTCAGGCTTAATTGAGATTTTTCTAAAACCCTAATTTGAAGCTCTTGAATTCGCAAATTGACCATATTGTAGAAATTGCTTTATCTTTGATTTCCTGGTTCTGACCATGGACGTGAATCATTCTAGGGTTTAGGAGGTCATTAGAATTAGCCGATGTCTTGATCATAGGGCCGGTGAAACTAATCTCTTTGCATATCTTTGTGGCATTTCATTGTTCTTCGTGCATTCTTGACAATTTGCGAGTTATCTTGACCATAGAACTTGTAGGTTTGATAGGATAGTTTCTCTGCGTCCTGACCATGGAGTAGAGATTGCCAAAGGAAATGTCAAGTCTTTAAGTCTGCTGTTGAAACCGAAGTTGCATTGCAAGAATCGGAAATTCGAGTCTGGACAAGCGCCTTAGTCATTATTTGAAGCTCCAACTTGTTTGCTTGATTTAATTGCTTAATTAGTTTAATTCATTTCATAAACCAATCCAAAAAATAAATGACGAAAACCCGATTAGCTTTAATTCACATTACTGAGTAATAGAAAGAGGAAGACCCTTGGGAAATAACGATCTCTTAGGAGCAATCCTTCAAGTAAAACTTAGTGTGCGTTAATTTTCGCACCAGTAAACTTTCCAACCAATTCTACAAATTCAGTTATAATTGGTCTAGTGATATGTTTAATGAATAAATTTGGTTAATTGGGATGTTTGATGAATAATATGAAATTGGGATAAGATGAATAAACATGAAATTAGTATGACTATTTTGTATTTGATCCACATTATCTTCTTCTTTCTTTTGAGTAAAAGCACATATTATATATATATTCATAACATGTATTTAGAGTATCACAAAGTCATCAATGAATTGCATCTTGTTCCTAATACACACAACCCTAAGAAATTAGGGAATTGGAATTTTGTAGCACAAATTTAAAAAATATGTACCGTCAGTAGCCAAATACGTAAAAATGTCCAGAAATAGCACAATATGACTGGCAGCCAGCGCTGCGCCAGCCAGACAGCGCTGCGCCACCCAGCCAGCGCAGCGCTGGCTGCCAAGTCACATTTGTGCCGTTGCAGCGCTGCGCCACGTGGCACACTAGCCGTTACAAACTATCCGTTAACTAACGGTAGTATTGATCCCAGGCAGCGCTGCGCTGGCTGGGTGGCGCAGCGCTACCTGGGATCAATACTACCGTTTTTTTTTTTGGTATAAATACCCCCTACCCCCCACATACCATCTTCACACCTCCTCTCATACTTTCCTCTCATACTTTCTGAAACTCAATTCTCTCTAAGGTATTTTTGATAGTTTGTTTGTGTTTGTCATAAATTTTTTGTTATTATTATTGTACGCTAATGACGTATTTTTTGTAGGTTCGTAGCAATTGTCCGGCGAGGAAATTTCGTTTGAAGAAGGCCTGAACCCTCCCTCAAAAGGTATCATGCTATAAATTATATGGTAATTAAATTGTGTTTTACGATTTCATATGTATTTAACATTGCTTGTGGATATTAAATTGTAGATGGATTACATGTTTGGAGAGGTGCCGGTTGGGGTACGAAGTGGTAGTCCCGAGGACCCTTCGATTTTATGGGGTGATGCTGACCGACATCGAGCGTCGGGAATTTTCGAAGCTCAGGTTGGTACATTTGAAATGTTATTTATTTGTACAAGGTATTTATGTTTGAATGTTGCATTTATTTTAATAATATTCATAATTTAATTACTTATATTACAATATTATGATCAAATTTGAATATTAATAGTAGTACCTAATATTGATAAATTTTAAACTTAGATTTAAATCACTAAAACTAATTGACTACTAATGGGGATTAAAAGTAGAGTAACCTAAAAGATTACATATTGACTACTAATAGTGATTACTATTTATTTTTAAATGTTACTTATATTATAATACTAATTGATATAATTACAAATAATGTAAGTCCTAATTCATATTACTATATAGTAATAATTGAAATGTTACTTCAATTTGAAATGTTACTTATGTATAAATGTTTGTTATATGTAAATGTTAGTTATATTTGAATGTTAATTATATTTCAATGTTAATTACATTTAAGTGTCTAGGGTGCACTCAGAAATTGAGTACTAGTTATTAATTATGTTACATCTTCTTCCCCCAACTATTAGGGCCCACATATGACGCTTAAGTGTCACTTCTCTAAGAAGATCGTGAAGTACGATCCTAGGTTCGAGACATACCTTGCCCCCATAGGTCTCGATCAGTTGCGTGCCTGCCTGGATTTTACCCCTGATTCTGAGCTGATCACCGCATTGGTCGAGAGATGGCGTCCCGAGACGAGCACTTTTCACTTGTACCACGGTGAGGCAACCATAACACTCGAGGACGTGCACTTTCTCACTGGTCTGAGCATCGATGGTGTGCTTGTGGAGTCGCAGAGGCGCATTCCGACTGTGGATTCTGATCTGCAGATTTACGTTGAGCGCCTTCTTGGGAAGAAACCATCTACCGCTGACCTTTCTGCTGGCAGAGTGAAGATGACGTGGTTGCGTAACCACTTTGGCACCATCAGGGATGACGCCGATCAGGAGACTATCGAGCAGCACTGTCGAGCATACATTCTGGACTTCTTCGGCAGCTGCATCTTTGCTGATCGGTCAGGATCACACGCCTCACTCTTCTTCCTTCCACTGCTCGAGGACATGAGCCAGGTAGGCGACTACGCTTGGGGGGCTGCCGCACTTTCATGGCTATATAGGGAGCTTGGCCGGTGTGCTTTCCGCATAGAGAGCAACCCGTCCCGCGACCACGTAGATGACATTGGAGGTTGGCTGGCACTGGTTCAGGCGTGGGCCCTGGAGAGATTTACGTCCATTGCGCGTCGAGTCCACAAGAGTCGACAAATTGCACCGACGCACTCCCCCATTCCACGTATGCCTAGGTTCGGGCTACGACTTCTTCTTCCATTTTAATGGTTTATTCCATCTTATCAAGTTGTATGAATGACGTGGTTCATTCCGCAATTTTGTAGCTGGAAAGAATGGTATCACGCGAAGACCAGATACATCCTAGTTGGGGGGTACCGCCAGCTGTTTGACGATGGGACTCCATTCGTGGTATTGTATTCTAACAAGAAGATCGTGTTTTTTTTCCCTTACAGTTTAGGTTTCGTAGTTGTCTAACTTTCCACTTTGTTTCATATAGTGGTGTCCCTACTCGGCGGACCGTGAGCATTACAGTCCAGGGACTTTCCCCATCCATCGCGTCGTCGCACCGCTTATCTGCTTCTTCAGCGCTATGTGGCATAGGCCTGATAGAGTGCTGCGTCAGTTTGGGATGGACCAGCCTGTCCCTACATGGGATCAGCAGTAGGTGAGGTCATCAGTAACCTGGAGCTGACACAGCGTGGATGGCATCGTACTGATGTGGTAGCTAGATTTGCTGGATATCGAGACCTGTGGTCCACTCGTTTTGACCACATCGCCTCAGGCCCATGGCTGCGGAGCGAGGAGAGGGAGTCCTATCACTTCCACGACGAGATCAACCAGTGGTATCATGGCATCACTAGACGTACAGTTTCTCGCCGAGGAGCCGTGGACCAGTCTTTGGTACGTAGGTTCTGTCATAATTACTACAACAGGCATGTCCAGTGTTCTTGCGAAAGATGGGGGTAGGATCTTCGGCGGTGTTGCGGACTGTCATGTATCGATGTCCAGTTTTTGGGAATGACCAAATTGTGGCACACTACCCACTCATTCTTAATGACGTTACTGGGTTAGATGTTATCTACAACATCATGGCAACCCAATCGGACTACCGAGTGGCAGAGCTATACTTTGAGTTCGACCACCGTGGGACGCCAGGCCAGGGAGACTCTATATTCATGGGCGATGGAGCGAGTGCCTGTTATAGTGGTCAGAGCAGTCAGAGCAATCACACACAATTACGTGGCGATAGCAGGCAAGAAAGTACGGTAGCGCACTTAGGAAATGAGATAGAAGGACACTCATCAGAAAGCGACGTCAACTCGGAGCAGGACGCAACACATGTCTCTGAGCCAGACATTGAAACTCAACCCTTTGTGAATGCGCAACCACCGAGAGAATACACCCCCCAAGCCATTTCACACATTTACCAGACGATATCGGTGACCTAATGACTACAAACAACAACGAGTACGGCGTTCATAATGTTCCACGGTGGCACATTGATGGGCCAGGGTTTGGGGTTGGGCAACAATTCGAAAGCAAGCTTGTGGCTCAAACTAGTCTGAAGCAATATGCACTCAGGAATAACCGCATGTTATGCACGACACGGTCTAGCAAATGGTTGCTTGAGCAACGATGTCATGGATATCAACGCAATGGATGCCCGTGGAGGATAAGGCTAACTACAGATGAGAGCGATGTGTGGACGGTAAAACAATTCAATCCGACCCATACGTGTTTGGGCAGTCAGAACAACATCAGTCCGACCCAGCTGGACGTTGATGTCATAGCCGATGCAGTCACGCCCTTTGTCCAGGCACGCCCCCATATTCGTATCAACCTTCTTCAGACAGAGATACATACTATGTACGGGCGACAAATTTCGTACAAGAAGGCATGGAACGGCAAACAGCGCGCCATGGAGCGGATATATGGTAATTGGGAGGAATCATACAACGAGTTACCTACCCTAATGAAGGCAATACAAGATCGGAACTATGGGACGGAAGTTGAATTCATCACGAAAGAATGGACAACGGTTGATGGAGATACAATCATCCAATTCGACCGTGTGTTTTGGAGTTTTGCCCCGTCCATTGAAGGTTTCAAACATTGTCCTCCTGTGCTCATCGTCGACGGTACCTTCATGACCGGAAAATACAAGCACACACTACTCATGGCTAGTTCGTTCGATGGTAATAAGAACATCTTCACTGTGGCTTTCGCAATCGTGGATGTTGAGAGCAAGGAGACTTGGGAATGGTTCTTTGGTTGCATACAACGACGAGTGACACAGAGACGCGGAGTATGTGTCATATCCGACCGACATGTGGGCATCGTGAGTGCAATGGAGAAAATCCAATTTGGATGCATTGGCGATGGTGCGCCAGACACTATGTAAGCAATTACAACAAAGCCGCCAAGAACCCAAGAATGAAAAACCGCCTTATGAATTTAGGTCAGTATCATGACACTCCACCAAGTACTTAACAATTTCAGCATATATCATTTGTAAGCCATTCTTTTTACCTGCAGCTAAACGCCGGTCCTTCAGAAAAGTTCACAAAGGGGGCAACAAGATTCGCAAGGGACGACCCCGTAAATAAAAAATGGGCGCTTGAAGATCAATTATATTGGTCAAGAGCCGTAGACGCTCAACACGACGGGGCAACGATGGAACCAATTGACATCAAACATGGCGGAGAGCGTGAATGGGGCATTCAAGTCAATCCGGGCTCTCCCTGTTGCAGCTTTGGTGGAATCCACTTTCTACAGGCTGCAAACGTATTTTGAAGATCGACGAAAGAGGGTTCGAGAAGAACAGGCGGCCGGTGAAATCTGGACGAAGAAGTGTCTTAAGCGCCTGCAGAAAAGAGTGAATAAGGCCACTTCCCACACAGTTAGGCAATTCGATTACGAAGCTGGCATATTCGAAATACAGACGGCGATAAATCGCAGCAACGGAAGGGAAACAATAGGCAAGAAGTTCGCTTGGGACTACGAGGAGGGGACGGTCATTGCTCCTGCGGCAAGTTCCAACAGTGGAAGATGCCTTGTTCACATGCTGTGGCCGCATGTAACGCCGCCAATCAAGATCCCTTATACTACGCCAACGGCCATTACAGGCTGAAACAGTAAAACAAATATACGGACGGAGTTTCCTCCCTATCGGCTCGAAAGACGACTGGGTGCCTCATGGAGGGCCTAAGTTGATGCTGACCCAGGAAGGGTCAGGGAGATGGGGCGACCACGACATTCTCGCATACGCAACGAGATGGATTGGGTTGAAGATATTGAGCCTCACTGCAGTTACTGCCATGAAGAAGGGCACAATAAGGAGGACGTGCCGACGTGCGAGGCGAAGCAGCATAAATCCAAACCCTACAAGGAACGGTTAATTGCACTATGAACTGTTTTAGTATTATGGGTTTGGTAGTTTGTGTTTGGTAATCTGTATTTCAAATGTGTGGTTGTCAATTTCATGTTTCAGTTTCAATGTAACCTAATGTTTTGTAGTTGTACTATGAAGTTACTTTTATTAGTCAATCCTTCAACTGAGAAAGACTGCAACTATGTCATAACAACAAATGAAATTTGACAACACAATGAAGAAAGGCTGCAACTACAACCCAGTCATTTTATTAACTTTTATAATGACGCGAACAACGACAACAACAACAACGACGACAACAACAACAACAACAACAACAGAAATAACAAACACACTAGGCCCAACATGGATGTCAATTGTAAGGACAAGGCCCGGCTGGTGTGGGGAGGCCCTTCCCTGAGCAACCTATTGATTGAAACGTGCAACCATGAAATTTCTTCCCTCAGTTCTCGAATAATGTTGTCCTTCTCCTCAACGATGTCATCCTTATCCCTATTCGCTCGAACAAGTAGTTCGTCCTTCGCCCGAATGATTTGGTCCTTCTCCTTAATAGCAGCATCCACGGCCCTCCCGCACCTCCAGTTTTTCATAATAACCACACCCCTTCTCCTACAGATCAGAAATCATACGTAGAGGGTTTGATAACTAGGAAAATGAATAAAATTAAATTCTAACCCTTTTTTTACCTCTCTCTCATGAGGGCAGCCAAAATAGCGTTCCAGATCACTCGGTCGAACGGATCTACTCGCCCTTAAGTCACACCAGCAGTTAACCACACTGGCCTCATAAACGAACAAGTCCTCCTCCACCGGCTTCTTCAACTTGTGCATTACCCTCTCAGTATCTGTCACTACAGAACAACAGTACACAAGATTAATGCGTTAAACGCAAAAAAGAGATAAGTACAAACCACCCAAACGAATTTCACTTACGCTTACTCTTCCGAGACCTAGAGCCAGAGTTGAAGAACGACATATTCGAAGCTTGGTGACGGCTGCCTACTTCAAATTCTAAGTTTAGGGCAAGGGAGGTTTGTGGTCCAAAACTGCATCATAGAGGGGGTATTTATACTGAAAATTGAGGCCTTAGGGTTTCTTCAGACCCAGGCAGCGCTGCGCCACCTAGCCAGCGCTGCGCCACCTAGCCTGCGCATTGCTGGCTGGGTTTGAGGAAACCCTAACGGAGGATTTCACGGTATGTACTCTGCTTAGGCACCCAGCGCTGCGCCTGCTGGGTAGCGCTGCGCTGGCTGGGTGGCGCAGCCCTAACTGGCTGGCGCAGCGCTGGCTGCCAGTCATATTGTGCTATTTCTGGACATTTTTACGCATTTGGCTACTGACGGTACATATTTTTTTAAAATTGTGCTAAAAAATTCCAATTCCCAAGAAATTATATGTCATTGATTTCATCTTCTTGGTGAGACTATGCAGTATAAAGAAGCAAGTTGGAATAGCTTTTATGCCAGCTTTGATAAGAGTTTTATTGCCAACTTAGAGAGATTATATCATACACTTAGAGTTTGCTTCAATTTCTCCATATTTTTTTATAAGAATAGAGAAAAAAATTTGCATCTCCCACACACACTATCAATCCCCTTCAAGTATTTTGAGTGACAACGCAAACAAGCAGAACCCACCCTCAAGATGATATATCCATCTTAACCTGGTTAGTCACATCTGGAAAAAATCTCATAGTAGCAAAATCAGAGTTAAAACATGCCGATGAGTTACAACTGATTAAAATGTTTCTCGATATGTTTTCAATCTTTCTAATATTACGATTTCATGACCAAAACTTCCTAATTTGACATTTTAATTACGCACCATTGGTGCCTAAATTATAATCGTGAAACCTTAAACACCTAAAATTCTACCCTTAAAACCAACAAAAATAAAAATAGATAACGCTAAATATCATAACTTGGGTAGCGTGTATTATGATATTAACCCTAAAAATCTAGTGTTAGGTGAGAGAGAGAATCTAGTATAAATAGATAATGCTTCTAACTCCAAAGACCAAGACAGAAAAAATAGAAAATGTTTCACTCCCGGACCCTTGCTACTATTGGGATTCGAGTTTTGGGCCGGCCGTTCATAATAGCGACGACTCCGACGACGATCTGATACATTGATTGGGCTGAACGAATGACTCATGTCGAGGTGTAATCGGAGAGTTCGGATGGGGACATCAGTGCGAGGTTGGGAGGCGGGTGGTTTTCGAGTGGTGGTGGTGGTCGGATTTGCGGCGGCTACGTACCCAGCAGCCAACAGCCCCTCTACACTTCCCTCCTTGTCTCTCCCTCCAGTCCAAGTCCAAGAATTCTCATCAAAGCAGAGCATCGGCAGGAGTGGCAGCGTGGAGCAGCGGCAATCGTCGTTTGCAATTGATTGAATTGACACAGGAAGGTTGACAAAAAGTGATTAGTTCGTTACCTAGATAAGTCAAGTGACTGGTTGTAGTTATATAAAATAAGGGGATTGTTTATTAATTATTAAAAGTTGCCTTCGGATTGTTTAGTAAATCAGATTGCAACTGATTTTATGTTATTAACCACATTTGTGATTGTGAATTATCAAAATAACTGGTTAGCTCGATTTGGTTAACTTTATAAAACTAGTTAACAATTTGATAACTAGTTAACTCGATTGTTAACTAGTAACTTGATTGGTTAACTGGTTAACTCGATTAGATAACTAGTTAACTTGATTGGTTAACTAGTTAACTCGATAAGTTATTTAGTTAACTATTTTTTATAACTAGTTATCAGCTAAAAATTTGTTAATTAGTTATCTGATCATGATGTTAACTAGTTAACTCGATAAGTTATTTAGTTAACTATTTCTTATAACAACTAAAAATCTTGTTAACTAGTTAAATATCTTGTTAATTAGTTAAGAACAATATACTAGTTAGATAACTTATTAACAAAAAATCTTGTGAAAAATTAATCATTAAAATAAGTTAACTAGTTATAAGTGAATAACCTCGTCGACCTGGGAGCCCTTCATAGGAAGGAAGATTCTCAGTCTCATTGCTCCAAAGGAAAGGCAGTGCTCTGTCATCTTCCCTCCTCTCGTTTCGATTCTCAGAACAGTGCTCGAAGTCGGGTCCCTCGTCTTCTATTCCATCTCCGGCGTTTCGCTCCTCCGTTTTGTCCATCTCCTCCGATCTGCTTCCAGCCCACACGTTTTTCCGATGTTCTCCCAAAAAGCAGCTCATGAAGTTTCCCCCATCACTCAGATCAGAGGAATGTCCATCGGTGTCAGTCTGCGCAGCTCTTGGCCCTAGAAAGGGCAGTCGCTTCGTTGGTTTGGGGTTTGGGATCGGGAAGATAACCTCTGGATTTTCTCCACTTCTAGTTGGAGTCGAACTCCTTTGATGAAGTTGGTTTCAGGTTTGAACCCCGTCGGTCAGGGTTTTATCCCACGATGGGCCCTGCCACTTTGCAAATGGGTTGGGCCGGTTTGACTCCTGACTTTCTCAGAGGCCGAGAAGCCACGTACCCCCCCTTTTTTAATCTGCCTATTTCGGTTGGGCCCGGTGTCTCCTCCTCTTCTCCTGAGTTTGGAAATTGGGAGAATCAATTAGACTCTCCTCTTTCTTCCCCGCAGCAGTCAATCCTTCCCTCGACTCCTCCGCCTACATACTCTGGTTCCTGGACGTGGACTTTCTCTCCCCCGTGGTTAAGGAAGCAGCTGCACTTTTCGGATTAGAACTCGATGGTAACAAGAGCCTCGGTATGGAGGCGGCTATTGTTTCCTGCTCTGAAATCTCAGCTCGACTTGCGCGGAGTCGTAAAGATAGGGAATGGCGCCGCTTGGGTTTTTCTCCGGACTCACCTTTAGTATCAGGTACGAGATCCTCCAGACGAGATAGTTGTTCTTCCCCGGCTCTTCATCATGGGTTTTAGTCTGCTCTCGTGGAATGTTCGCGGTTTGGGTTTCGGGATAAGCGTTTCAGGATTAAACAGCGAATCAAGATATGAGAGTCTCCATTATCTGTCTCCAAGAGACTAAATTAGAGGTTATTGATGCTCGTGTTTTGAGAAGTCTTTTAGGTGTTTCGATTGGAATTGGGCCTTCAAGCCAGCTTCAGGTTCTTCGGAGGGTAAATTTTGTCATTGGTCAAGACTCTATGTTTGAGATTGAAGGAGAATGGATCGCTCCTTCTCTTTAGTCACAATCCTTAAGTCTCGTTCCGAGGTTTTCGATGGGTTTCTGGTAAATGTGAATGGGCCATGCGACCAGGGTCTGAAAGCTGATTTTCTTCTTGAATTGAGGCGCTTCGTGGCTGGTGGGATCTCCCTTTCTGCTTCATAGGCGATTTCAACCTGATTCGCTCCTCGTCAGACTCCACTAGCCTCTCTCCGAGTAGACGGGATATGATCAGTTTCAATGATTGGTGCAACTACCTTAGTTTGATTGAGATTCCTCTTCGAGGCGCCTCATTTACTTGGTCCAACTTTCGTTCTCCGCCCACCCAATCTCGCATTGACCGTGCCTTTGTCACGCCCGATTGGGAAGAACATTTCTCTGACTGCTCGCTCTCAGTTCGAGTTAGATCGTGTTCGGACCACCGGCCTTTGATATTGGATTGCGGTGAGTCCCTTCGAGTTTTAAGGCCTTGGAGATTCGAGAACATGTGGCTTGAACACAATTCCTTTAGCCACATTTTTGAAGACTTTTGGATCAATTCGGGGAGGCCGTTGGTATGAGGGATCTGAGCTTAAAGCCTCCGTAACCTTAAGATTCACTTGAAGAAATGGAATTCTGACATTTTAAGAGATTAGATCAGCAAATAGCTTTAACATCTCTCTGAAATTGAAGCTCTGGATTCATTGGACGATGCTGGATTGCTTTCGATTCGATAGATTGCTTCGGATCAATCTGAAATGTGGTTTGGATAGGCTTTGGAAGATGGAAGAAATTAGCTGGGCTCAGAAGGCTAAGGAAAATTGGCTCTCGATGGGTGATAAGAATACTCGATTCTTCCATCGTGTTGCCAATGCCAAGAAGCGCTTCAACTTTCTTGATAGAATCTTGGTCAATGGAGGATGACCCAAAGTTTTCTTGAACTTAAGGTGGCTGCTGTCTCTTTCTTCCAAGAGCTTTACTCTGAACCCCGAAGATCCAGACCTTTCCCAACAGAGCTGCTCTTTGATCGGATCTCGACTGTCGAGCAGATTCTCTTGTGGCGCCTTTTTCCTTGGATGAGATTTGGCTGGTGGTGAAGAGTTTGCGGGGGCAACAAATCGCCGGGGCCGGATGGCTTTACGATGGAATTCTTTAATCTCATTGGCCTATCATCAAGGAGGAGGTGTGTACTGCCCTTTCTCAATTTCATGAGCTCGCCTCCATTCCACGAAGTACCAACAGTACATTCGTTGTTCTCATTCCTAAAAAAGATGTTGTTGAGGAATTTCGCGACCTTCGTCCGATTAGCCTAGTCGGAGGTGTCTATAAAATCCTCTCCAAACTTCTTGCTAGCCGACTGCGTAAAGTCTTCGCCCAGGTCATTTCCGCCCCATCAAATGTGCTTTCGTCAGGGATCGACAAATTTTGGATGCGGTTCTCATTGCTAATGAACTGGTGGACTCCAGGATCAGAAGTAACAAGCCCGGACTATTTTCAAGCTTGATATCGAGAAAGCTTTTGATCACGTCAACTGGGGATGCCTCCTTAAAGTCCTAAAGGTCATGGGTTTTAACGAGAAATGGATTTCTTGGATCTCAGCTTGCATCTCTTCGGCTTGGTTCTCTATCCTTGTGTAATGGTGAGGCGGCTGGCTTCTTCAAGAGCTCAAGAGGTTTACGTCAGGGCGACTCGTTGTCTCCGCTGCTCTTCATTGCAGTGATGGAAATCCTTTCAAAAATGCTCCTGCGGCTCAGGTTGAAGGTTTGATAAGTGGCTTCTTTATGAACCCGAGGGAAGTCGGCAAGCAGGTTAACCATATTTTCTTCGCTGACGACTCCCTGATTTTCTGCGATGCCACTGAACCTCAGGTCAGATTTTGGCAGCCACCCTTGTTTGCTTCGAGTGCATTTCCGGGTTGAAGATTAATTTCCATAAATCTGAAATGTTCAAGGTTGGCGAAGTTCCAGATGCAGAGTCATTGGCTGACATTTTTGGCTGTACACTGCGAACCTTCCCACTTTGTATTTGGGACTTCCCCTTGGTATGAAAGCATCCTCTATAACGCCTTTGGGATCCAGTGATTGAGAGAGTTAACAGCAGACTTGACACATGGAAATCAAATTTTCTCTCTTTCGTGGCAATTAGTTCTCCTCAAAAGTGTTCTGTCTTCTCTCCCAGTCTACTACCTTTCCCTGTTCAAGGCCCCGAATTCAGTTATTACCTCTCTTGAGCGTATTCAGATCGCTTCCTTTGGTCCGGCAACTCTGAATCTGATAAAATTCATTGGATCAAATGGGAAGTGGTTAAAACCCCGAAGAAACTGGGGGGGCTCGGGGTTCAGGATCTTAGGTCTCTCAATACCGCCCTTCTGTGCAAATGGCACTGGAGGTTTGCGGTAGAGCGATCGGCTTGGTGGAGAAAGCTTATTATCTCTAAATGTGGAGTGGGTCCTTCTGAGTGGCAACCATATTGGCATTTCAGTTCAGCTGGTCTTTCGTTGTGGAAAGGAGTGATCTCTGTCAGTTCCACGTTCTGGGCCTACGGCTTTATCGATCCGGGGGGGGGATGTGTTCTTTTTGGTTCGACTATTGGGTTAGGGGAGTGAAACTTGCGAGTGTTTTCCCAAGAATTGCAGCTTCTGCTCAATTCTTGGATGTGGCCATCTCTAATGTTGTTTCTTTTTCAGATCAACAGAGCTGGTTTATTCCTCTTCGATTCCAGTTTACGAGGAGGAGCTTTGGAGGAGCGTCGCAAGCTCGATCGCCATCTCGCCTCCATCCCCCGGGACCGACTCTCCGAAGGCCCGGCATATATCTCGTGGGCTCCCCAAAACAATGGCAGATACTCAGTTTCTTCTCTCCGACGCATTCTTATCGCTGAAAAGTTTCCCGGATTGCAGCTTTTCCTTCGGAAGTTGTTTGGCAGCCGGCTGTTCCCTCCAAGATCACTTGTTTCAGCTGGAAGACTTTCTTAAACAAGGTGGCAACTCTCGACAACCTACAACGGAAAGGTTTCTCCCTTGCAAATAGGTGTGTCCTCTGTGGCTCCTCTTTAGAATCAGTTTGATCATCTTTTCCTTCATTGTGATTACTCTTCGGAAGTATGGTCCCTTCTCAGTTCAAAGCTTTCCATTCACGGTCCTTTGCCTCACTCCATTGAGGATTTATTTTATGGATGGAAAGCTTGAACTGTCTGCAGAGATTGCTCCGTCGATGAAATTCATCCTTCATTCTGTTTTGTGGTTCATTTGGGCTGAGCGTAAATGATCGGATCTTCAGGGACCTTGATCGATCATCTTTGTCCACTTTTCATAGGATCTGGCTCGCTGTAGGAGATTGGTTGTTAGTGAGTGGTAGTTTTTTGTCGATAGACCTTTTAACATGGAGGCGGCTAGTGTTCGATAATGGCTAGTCCTCCATGTTCTTGCAGGCGGCCACGCTGCTGTTTCACACCGAGGGTCTGCTGCAATGTTTTGTTTTTGTCACAGTCCTTTTGATGCAGTTTGCTGGTTGGGCTGGGGGCTGTCTTTTGCTGTCAAAGCCCCTGCTCTCTTTTGTTGTTAGCCTTTCGGCTATTTTGGTACATAATACACACATAATTCATCAAAAACTAGTGCAAATAACTAGTTATCAGCAAAAGAATCTGTTAACTAGTTAACAATAAAAATAGATGTTAAAAATAAATAAATAAATAAAGTGTTAACCAGTTAACATGTACTTCGCCGGAAAATTCGTCGGAGACCGGCGGTCGATCGCCGAAAAAGTCGTTGCAACAGGTGTAAATATTAAAAAAACTAAAAAAAGTGTTAACTAGTTAACATATACTTCGATGGAAAGTCGCCGGAGATGTTCGGTCGTCGGAGGCTGGCGGCCGTTTGCCGGAAAAGTCGTCGGAACAAGTGTTAAAAAATTAAAATAAAAAAAATAAAAAAAGTGTTAACTAGTTAACATGTACTTCGTTGGAAAAGTCGCCGGAGAATAGAGAATAGAGAATAGTTAACTACTTTGTTTTGATTAGTAGAGAATAGAGATTCAATTGCTGTGTTTTGTGTTTTTGTGTTTGTTGTTATTCAGCTTTGTTTTGTTTGTACATATATATGTTCCAGGTTAGAGAATTGGAGTTCTGAATAAGATTATTGATAACATCCAATGAGTTGACAGCATGGATTATAAAGAGGTCGATGGAGATGAGTTAGATTGTAGGTTTAGGCAAGTATAATTCAAGTTTTATAGTTTTGACTGTGTCTGACATTTTAAATTTAACAAAGTTTGTTGTTTCCTAAAGAGAGACGGTTTGATTCAAAATTTCAAATGTTGTTTGCGATTCAGTTTGATAGCTGAGGAGTGGAATGGAAGGTTTCGGAAAGAAACAATTGTTCATCGACCTATGACTCAATTCCACACCTATTTGGTATAATAATTTTCTTACAATTTTAAAGTGTTTATATATAATTTGGTTAAGGGTAATTAATAATGATGGTATATGAATATTTAACTAAGTCTGATTGTAATTCCTCATATCAGCTACCTTTCAACACTAAACCCTCACCTGGATAAACCGAGTTTTTCTTCCCCCGAAATCACACAACTTCCCTTCCTTGAGGAAAACCCCAAAACCACTGCAAACCCCGACATAAAACACCAACCAAGACTACTGATCAGACTTAGGGTTACATCCAATTGATAAGAACTCATTAATAGGAACAACACTTACCTCAAATCAAAGACCGACAAAAGCTCGAGAGATCGCTTCCGGCCATTCTCCTTGATTCCTCAATCCCTTCCTTCGATTATTAGCTCTATAGTTCGTCAAGAACGTCCTCCAATCACCTCGGGAGCTTTAGAGTCTAAAGAAATGGTTTAAATGGCACTGATGTGCTTTTTTCCCACTGCAGAATTTTTATATTATAGGTCACAGTGGTCGGTGCTCCCTTCTCAAGGGTCGTTACCCAAGGTAAAGACTCCAAATTTAATTTATGAAAAATTTCTCACTTGTTGTTTTGATTCCACAGTTTCTAACGGTTCTTCGTTTAGACTTTAAACCGAGCAAGTTATAACAAATTTACTCATTACAATTCAAAAACCTCTCTGACAGAAACTTACAGTATGCAGCATAATCCTTTCATTTACACCCCATTACTTTCCATTATATCCCTTTTGAGATTTATAAATAATTTCATGACCACCTTAAAGAATGGAGATAAATTTTAATATTTGAAAACACGGTATATTTATAATTTCGAATAACTTACAGAGCCATTTCATCAAAGTTATTTAAAAAAAATTATGTACCCAAATAGTAACACTTTAACACTATGTCCCTATCTACTTTTAAATACCCAAATTTGTTTCCACTGAGCTAGAACAAAAAGTCAATGCCTATGGAAAACTATAAATTCTAATCGAATAAGTATGAGTAAAGAATCTATGGATAAATAGAAAAACATGTTTGTAGTCGTAAATAAATCTTGAAATTTTTATATAGTGGAGATTATGTTGAAGCAAAATAAGTATTAAACGATGTATTTGGTGTACCATGAACATTGACTTCTTGTTCTATTTCGATGAAAACAAAGTGTTTTTCCTAAAGATTGATGCATATTGAAATAGAAAACAAAGTAATTAGAAAGATTCTATTAAAAAACCCCTGCCAGATCTAGCATGGTCTTCTAGAAATTACGTTGTTTAATTTTGAATGTAGTAAAACATAAAAGCTGACACAGATGTGAAGGGTGGGTTTTGGGATTAATAATTTAAGTCTTAGATGTCGATTATTTGGCAAAACCTAAACTATTATTATTCACGTAACCAAAGATCACACTACAAAAAAATTGACCTTTAGCTACTGCAAAATTACAACGGCATGAAAATGCAGTATCAAATAGTTAGTATTTGCTACGACAATCACTATTTCATGTAGTAATTTGCAGTAGCAAATACTATTTACCACACCACTATTTGCTACACCCAGCATCCCGTCGCAAAAATGTAGTGTGGGTGTCAACCGACGTGTGGAACACAGTGTCCATGTTCAAAAAATGGGACGTGCTGTGAGAAATATTGCGGGTATGTCAATTGTTTTTCAATGCAATTACCACTAACTTTATATTACTCGAGTGGCTGATTTAGATTAGCATAGCATAGTTCATGCACTTCACAGCTATTCAGAAGAGAGCTGGTAGTATAGTTTATTCATGGAAAAATCATTAGTTGTTGTTTGTGAGTTCTTTAGGTGTTCAAAGTTTGCAAAAATCGTTCAGAGGATGCCATTGCGACAAAAGCCAGTGTAGAAGTCGACTGTGTCCATGCTTCGCAGCAGGTCGTGAATGTGACCCAGATGTCTGCCGCAATTGCTGGGTTAGGTAATTATGATTTACTCAATTCCGTCAACACGTGAAATTGTAGCTTGTTTTGTGAAATATGTTAAACCGATTTGCAGTACAAGCTTAATATTTCCTAGCCACTCATGTAGCTTGTTTTCTCAGAATTGTTACCAAAGCTTTTGCTCACTGTTGGGGAACTTACTAGTCCTGTGAAATTCGTAATACTGAAGGCTCTGCTTCTTGTTTCTCAATGCAGTTGTGGAGATGGTTCCTTGGGAAGAGCCACCAAAACGCGGAGATGGTCAATGCGTAAACATGAGGCTGCTTCTAAGGCAACAACAAAGGGTATGCATATTGTTTTTCTTAACATTGGTAATGATTGATCGGGGCCATATTTTCGTGTGCTAAACAATCTGAAGCTCGTTCCAGATTATCTTGGCCAAGTCAGACGTCACTGGATGGGGAGCCTTTCTAAAGGTTTACTTCTTTACATATTCCAACTTTGCTTGTGGTCCTGTTATCGGTTCTAGATTTGCTGAATTAGTTGTGAATGAATATAATTTCAGAATTCCGTCAATAAAAATGACTTCCTCGGAATACACTGGTGAAGTGATCTCACATCGAGAAGCAGACAAGCGAGGGAAAATCTATGATCGTGCCAACTCGTCATTCCTTTTTAACTTGAATGATCAGGCAAGTTTGCTATCTTCATAGAGTGTAGACAAATCTTCTTCATTTGAACTAAATATGACATCCTATCATGTCTCCTCAGTCCGTCCTAGACGCTAACCAAAAAGGAGATAACTGAAGTTTGCAAACCATTCATTAAATCCCAATTGCTATGCTCAGGTAAATACAAAAACCCTTCCATTCAAATCAATTCTAATTAAAAAGGCTTGTTATTCATACATCTTGTACATTAATGTTTAGATAATGATGGTGGCTGGAGATCATCGTATAGGCATCTTCGCGGAAAGAACATATTGATGCATTGGAAGACTATTTTATGACTATCGATACGGACCTAACCAAACACCGGTGTGGGCTAGGAAACCAGAAAAGGAATATTCAGGTTCTTCCTCCCAAGGAAGAGCAAAGAAGCACCAATCTAACTGAAGCTATGATATAGATTTGCAATCAGAGACAAAATCCAAGAGCAGTTCATGACAAAATCCAAGATATGGATTGTGTTTTATTCATTGTTTGTTGACTTTCTCTATGTTACAAGGTCTTTTGTTCCATTTCTTGCATGATTTAGCTGGGAAACTACTTGTAGTGATTGATGAATGATGGATAAAGAATCTTCTGAACAACTGTTCCTCAGGTAAATGTGAATCCTCTTTAGTTATATGGGGAATTTTTTAACCCCAGTTCCTTCTTTCTACATATCACTCTTTGGTCTTCTGATACGGGAGAAGAAATTTCATCAAACTCGAATTTTTTTATTAGAGATTGTGATAAGTAATCTCAAATACTCATTACTTGCAAGTTTACTGCTGCACTTTAGTTTTTCACTACGAGCCTTTGAATAGACCCATTTTTAAATTTTAATAAAGATTAAAAAGGGGAAAGAAGAGCCTAAGAGAGTTTATATAATGTTTAAACTAGGGTAGAAGACTTTATAAAACCCTAATCGGGACTGAAAAAAACTGGGCTGAATGGGTATTTCAAACACCTCGTCAAAATTTAGAGATCACGCAAATCAATTTGTTTTCAAGACCCAAGATGACTGTTGGAAAAACCCTTGTAATGAAAATCGGCAAAAATTTGGTTTGGTCAGAAGATAATAGATCAAAAAAATATCTCCAGAATTTAAAAGATCCCGAAACAATGAATGTGCCACTCGATGTGTTTTGTTCGGTCATGAAGGACGGATTCGTGGCAACTGAATCGCAATAGTATTATTACAAAATTTAAAAGAACTGGTTCTTAAACCTGACCGCCAAGGGGGCAAGAAGAAGATGCCTAACCAACTACCTCAGACAGGACGTGATTCGGCTTCACAAAGACTTGGAACTTTTTTCTGTTTCTTAATCTCCATGAAAATGAATAAATCCCGATTTGACACACCAACCCCAAATGGGAGCGACGAGTGTCCATGAGCCCACGAATCCAATCTGCGAAAGTCAGAGTTGTTGTGACCCACTGAAGGAAAGAAAATACCGTGGATAGGTGTCATTCAAAACCAAAGGATTTGTAACATAGCGCGAGATTAGGTATCCGGGAGCGTCATTTTGGTTGTGATTGAATGCATAAAATTATATTGGGTGAGTAGTTGTCAGGTAACCAAACTGCCAACTATTTTCCAAAAAAGAGAAGGAGACCTTTATGGGCCCCATGTTTTCTCCTTTTCATAGTTCATAAGTTCTCATCATTTTTCATAACACGTTGTCAAGAGTTATGCCCCTCGGAGGGTTCACGAAGCTTTATCCTTGGGAACAAGATCTTCATTTTAAGATATAAAATTATATTATGAAATTTCAATTTAGTTATTATTATATATGTTTTATTTTTGTTTATATTTCGAAAAGATTTATCAAAAAACAGATTAAGACTGGCAAAAACCATTTGTTGGGTGACTTGAAATTTTATATTTGGGATGTTGGAATTTATTTAATACATTTTCAAAGAGAATGATCCAAAAACAATTTCAATTAAAAAGCAAAACTGATTATAATTATGTGAGAAAGATTGTATTTGGGCCAAACTTTGGAATATACAAGCTTTCCCCCTTGGTAATGTCCCCAAAAAAACCATTTACCCAAAAGGGAAAAAAAAAATTTTCTTTTCCAAAGTTTTTCCCCCTAACATAAAATCATCCTTGATTAATGGAATTCATATGTCCATAAAGTGACAAAACTATTTTCCCAAAAGTGAAAAAAAAAGTTATTCACAACCCTTTAGGTCTAAAAAAGAAATTTAAAGGGTTCTTTCACAAAATTGAAAGAGAAAAAAAAATGTCACATAAATGACGTACAATCCCAAATATTTTTGGATGATCTAGCCGAAACACTATTACATTCTCTATTGGGAAATAATATATTATATATATAATGGGAAAATGGTCAAAATACGATCACTTCCCATAAGAAAATATAAAGATACATTCCAACCATGTGTGAATGTATTAAAAAAAATTTCCAAAAAGGGAAAGCATCAAATTCCTATTTAAAAATCATTTCAAAAATTGAATATGCAGACTGACATATTTTTTGAAAACAATATTTTGTTTGGAAAAAATTTTTTAAAGGAAAATTTCAAAGAGGTTATATTCAAAATGGAATTGAAAATGCTTAATGAATAAGAAAAGCTTTCCATCTTTCTTTCTTTGTTTTATTATTTTTTAGTTCTTGTTTCCCCTCATTTTATAACAGAAAACCATAGTTTATATTTTAAAATTTAGAGGGCATTTTTTCCCCCAAAAAAAATATTTAAAATCTACTACCCAAATAGTAACACTTTCAAATATATCCTACCTACTTTTAAATGCCCAATGTTTTGGGAGGGTTGCCCCAACAAAAAAGCAGTTAGTATTTTTTTGGATTTTTAAGATGAGTTTAGGTTTAGGGGGGTTTATAATAATAATAGGTATTAGTCTTTATAATATTTAGACACAAACAGTGCCATTTGAGCAAAAGAAATTATGGCCAGACAATAATTAAAAAGGAAAGTGGGGGTTGTCCCCAAAAAACTTTGTCAGTTTAAGTCCCCCTTTAACTTATATTTTCCCCTTTTATTTTGGGCCCAGCTTTGTGTGCAATTTTTTTTTTTTTTTTTTATAAGGGGGGGGTGTATATATCAGAAAAGAACCAACAAAGGCTTTTTTGGGGTGTACAAGGGAGGGGGGGGGGCCAAGCCCCAAAACCAACCGAGAGAAGAAAATAAACACAAGGCCAAGGGGAAAGATTTGAAACCAAGCCTACTGCCAGCAGTCGAACAGCGGACTGACAAACAAAATAAGCATGGTTAAAAAAAAACCAGCCCAAAAACAAATAGGTATCTTCAGCCCTTTTTAAAGACTATTTTTTTCCAATCGTGTTTGTCGGCGAGATACGCTGGCTACAGCAGCCCCTGCCCTAGAAAACCAGATTTTTGACTGCGCGGGGGAGGAGAAGGTGGTTTTTGACCGTTCATTCCTTTCTTTCCAAATGAACCCCAAAGAGCCGCATCATCACAG
>CM068299.1:61030101-61107364 GCA_034768395.1 Linum lewisii
GTGGCGTAGCACGTATAATCAACATATTAAACGAAAATTAGACGAAAAAATAAACAGAGGGGCATATTTGTTAAACTCTTCAAAGTAGAGGGTGTTAAATTGATTAGAAAATAGTAAAAGGGTATGTTTGTTAACTTTGCATAGTAGAGGGGCAAAATGTGTATTAACCCTAACATATATGAATAATAACTAATTGAAATTTCATAATATAGATTTTATACCTTAAAAATGAAGGTCTTGTTCTCCAAGGAGTAAAGCTTCGTGAATCTCCGAGAGGGCAGAGCTTCGTGCTAATAACGTGTTATGAAAATGATGGAGAACTATCAACTATGAAATAGAGAGAAAACATGGTGGTCCATACAGGTCTCCTCTACTCTTTTTCGGAAAATAGTTGGCAGTTTGAGTTACCTGACAACTACTCACCCGGATATAGCTTATGCAGTTCAGGTCATCAACCAGTATATGACGACTCCACGGAAACCTAATCTCGACGCTATGCTACAAATCATTTGGTATTTGAATGACACACGTTCCACTGGTATATTCTTTCCTTCGAGTGGGTCACAACAACTCTCGACTTTCGCAGATGTGGATTACGTAGGTTGCATGGACCCTCGCGCTCCACATTTGGTTGGTGTGTCAAATTCGGTGATTCATTCATTTCATGGAGATGTAATAAGAACATAATAAAGTGTCCAAGTCTTCTGCAGAAGCTGAATAACAATCCATGTATGAGGTAGTCTAGTTGAGGCGTCTTCTTCTTGACCTTGGCGTGCAGGTTCAAGAACCAGTTCATTTACTTTGTAATAATACTAGTGCGATTCAGATTGCCACGAATCCAGTCCTTCATGATCGAACAAAACACATAGAGAGGCACATTCATTATATTCGGGATCTTATAAATTCTGGAGATATCCTTTTTGTTCTACTTATCTTCTGACCAACAGATTGCCGATTTCATTACAAAGGTTGTTCCAACGAGTCGTCATTGGGTCTTGTCGAACAAATTGATGTTGCGTGATCATCATCAATTTGATGAGGCTGTTAACGTAATAGGCCCATTCAGCCCGAGTTGTATACTAGTCCGTTTAGGGTTTTATAAAGTCTTGCTATCGTAGTTTAACATTGTATAAACTCTATTGTAGTGAGAAAACTAAAGTGCAGCAGTGAAAAGTAAACTTGCAAGTATATGAGTATTTGAGATTACTTATCACAATCTACTAATTAAAAAACTGCAGAGTTTGATGATGTAGAAATGAAGAAATCTGGGGTTAAAAATTCCCCATACTAACTGAGGATAAACAAAGGATTTACATTTACCTGTTCATAAGATTCTTTATCCATCACTCAAGTAGTTTCCCAGCTAAATCATGCAAGAAATGGAATGATAGACCTTGTAACTATAGACTGCTGAGAAAGTCAACAAATAATGAATAAAACACAAATCCATATCTTGGAACTCTTGGATTTTGTCTCTGATTGCAAATCTATATCATGGCTTCAATTAGATTCGTGCTTCTTTGCTCTTCCTTGGGAGGAAGAACCTGAATTTTTCTTTTCTGGTTTCCTAGCCCACACCGGTGTCTGGTTAGGTCCATATCGATAATCATAAAATAGCTCTTCCAATGCATCAATATTTTCTTTCGCGAAGATGCCTATTCGATGATCTCCAGCCACCATCATTATCTAAACATTAATGTACAAGATGTATGAATAACAAGTCTTTTTAATTAAAATTGATTTGAATGGAAGGGTTTTTGTATTTACCTGTGCATAGCAATTGGGATTTAATGAATGGTTCGCAAACTTCAGCTTATCTCCTTTGCGGTTAGCGTCTAGGACGGACTGAGGAGACACGATAGGATGTCATATTTAGTTCAAATGAAGAAGATTTGTCTACACTTTATGAAGATCGCAAACTTGCCTGATCATTCAAGTTAAAAAGGAATGACGAGTTGGCACGATCATAGATTTTTCCCTCGCTTGTCTGCTTCTCGATGTGAGATCACTTCGCCAGTGTATTCTCCGAGGAAGTCATTTTTATTGACGGAATTCTGAAATGATATTCATTCACAACTAATTCAGAAAATCTAGAACCGATAACAGGACCACAGAGCAAAGTGGAATATGTAAAGAAGTAAACCTTTAGAAAGGCTCCCCATCCAGTGACGTCAGACTTTGCCAAGATAATCTGGAACGAGCTTCAGATTGTTTAGCACCCGAAAATATGGCCCCGATCAATCATTACCAATGTTAAGAAAAACAATATGCATACCCTTTGTTGTTGCCTTAGAAGCAGCCTCATGTTTACGCATTGACCATCTCCGCGTTTTGGTGGCTCTCCCAAGGAACCATCTCCACAACTGCATTGAGAAACAAGAAGCAGAGCCTTCAAACGTTAAAGAAATTATTTGAGTTCAGTATTACGAATTTCACAGACTAGTAAATTCCCCAACAGTGAGCAAAAGCTTTGGTAACAATTCTGGGGTCATCGACTTAAAGAGTCCCTTATGTTTCAGAAAATAACGCGCCGGTCACGCATGTATAAAAGCCTTCATATCGGTCCCTCCTTCAAATTCCGTCCGCTGCCATCCACAATTTCCGTCTATTTTTGCCACGGAGGACGCCTCGCTTACGTCCACGTCAGTTAATTGTGGACGGCAGAGGACGGAATTTGAAGGAGGGACCGATATGAAGGCTTTTATACATGCGTGACCGGCGCGTTATTTTCTGAAACATAAGGGACTCTTTAAGTCGATGACCCAACAATTCTGAGAAAACAAGCTTCATGAGTGGCTAGGAAATATTATGTTGTACTGCATACCGGTTCAACATATTTCACAAAACAAGCCACAATTTCACGTGTTGACGGAATTGAGTAAATCATAATTACCTAACCCAGCAATTGCGGCAGACATCTGGGTCACATTCACGACCTGCTGCGAAGCATGGACACAGTCGACTTCTACACTGGCCTTTGGCACAATGGCATCCTCTGAACCTATTTTTGCAACTCTTTGAGCACCTAAAGAACTCACAAACAACAACTAATGATTTTCCCGTGAATAAACTATACTACCAGCTCTCTTCTGAATAGCTGTGATGTGCATGAACTATGCTATGCTAATCTAAATTAGCCACTTTAATAATATAAAGTTAGTGGTAATTGCATTGATAAACAATTGACATACCCGCAGTATTTCTCACAGCATGTCCCATTTTTTAAACATGGACACTGTGTTCCACACGTCGGTTGACACCCACATGGTGTATACTGTTTACACAGCTCGTCTCTCTCGTCAGCAATTCTTTTCCGCATTGATGATGGATGACCAGAAGACTTCCGAGAATATTTAAACCTATGAGCTTTGCCTTTCCGGCGGAAGACTCGTGTTCTTGCTGGTATCTCCTGCTCCAAGAACAAAGGAAAAGAGGAATGAGGGAAAGGAGGCCTGAGAAAATATGCATGTTTACCCACAGAATATGAACAAGAAACTAAAGATGACGGCCGTGAAAGCAAATAGATTGTGAACAGACAACGAGAAGATGATAAACAATTTGGAAACTGGTGAAGAAACAAAAGTGAAAGTCTTGGATGGTCATCACTTGGAGAATGAACACCAAGTCAGAAGCTCACTTATTATCTATACTTCATATATTTAGTCAATAGTAGTAATTGTAACAGACTAAAGATGCCATGATTTGAAAACGTCAAGTCATAGTTATCTCGAGCAATATGAACACCAAGTCAGAAGCTCACTTATTATCTACACTTAATATATTTAGTCAATAATAGTAATTTTAACAGACTAAAGATGCCATGATTTTAAAACGTCGAAGTCATAGTTATCTCGAGCAGTATGCCATTTCACTTCCTTCCTCAAAGATTAAGGCACATACCATATTATCTGCGTTGGTCTTCCCATTATCTTTTGAAGATGAACTTTGTGTAAGAGATCTATTGGTCATTGTAGCACCATTATCACGCATGTATTTGGACACCTCTATGCAAGTCTTCAAACCAGAGAGTAAGTTTCTTGCTATAAGGCAACTGCCACATACAGAAATGTTAATGCAAACTTCAGCAAACCATGAAATAAACACTGCAAATTAGCAAAGAGAAAAGAATAGAGAAATTAATGCAAGCTAAACTGCAGACTACAAACTTCAGACAAGGTTAAACTATAAAGATAATTGGGCTTCATTCACATAGATAATGTTTTAGATGGATGTTGTTGGACATAGCCCGGATTCAAGAATGGTCTAACCTGTTTTTGCCAAATATCTCAATTCCTTTCAAGTATAATTCTTTCTCAAGAGTTCTCCATTCAGAGCTCTTCACTGATGACATTGACTGATTCCTTCTTGGCAGATCATCAACTTCCAGATGCGCAGCTCCAGTATCCTTCTCAGCAACAGTACAAAAACCCTCTTTCAATATACATTCAGCTGGTGAAGCATCATTAGTCATATCAGTTGTACTTTTATTCCTAGGAACAGCTTCACTCCCTGAAATTACGTCCGCGACGAATAATTGTTTCTGCTTCTTACATGAAGAATCATCAGAATCGAAAGCAACCTGTGTTGATGTGGCTGCTTCTATATGTGCCTGACATGAAGCTTTTCGTTTTAGCTTCTTAATATCTTCTATGCCTTTAGCTATATAAGATGAATCTGTATGCTGAGTTTGAGGATAAATTTCTAGATCACAAGCAGTCCCTTTTTCATGCATAGACCTTTGATTTTCCACAAGTTCTGCACAGCCATCATCTAAAATGACTAGCCTCTTTCGTCTCTCCGCTCTATTATTGATCCCATGCTCAGGAAAGTCTTCAACTCTTTGCTGCAAGCCACAAAGCTTGAAATTAGAGAAATACAAGAAGAAAAATTACAATGCACCACAATCAAGATGTTAATTAGCAGAGTACAACACACTAAACAAACTAACTTCACAGCCAAAAACTGAAAACCAAAGGTGCTTTAAAATGAGATGATCTCCTCATTCAATTATCATCATTGCTGGATGATTAAAATCTGTTGATTCAGATCCCTTCCTAAAGCATTTCAGAGGCAGGATAATAACTTAAAATCAGTGAATTCCATACTTCTGTGAGAGACATTGAGAATGGAGAAATCATACCCGAAGGCAGCATTGATCACCACAAGGTTTTCTGTCATCTTCACACTTTGACCAATCTGATTGCTTTTCATTCTGCCAATAGAAGCCTCCAACTTGTGTTAATTCTTACGGGAAATGTTTATTCATCTGAGCTAATTTGTCTTTTGTCAATACTTACCGGATAAATCAAAGTTTGAGAACAGCCATGAAGACGGCAATCAAAGACCTGTTATAATAATTTAAAAAATCAAGAAAGGAAAGCATATGAATAGTCCATTCTTGTGACATTTTGATATGGATAAAGGAACAATTACCAGGCACCGACGACAGAAAAGGTTATCGTAAGAATCCATAGCAGCACTAAGGCTCCTCTCCATTGTGATGCCCCTAGCATATCCGGGATCCCTGATATTCTTCAGATTCTGGTCCCTTGCAAACTTCTCATCAAGTATGCTACATCTCTCCTGCCAAAATCAAATATGTTACATAAATTATCCGAACAAAAATGAAAAGGATCCTTTACCAAACATGAACACTACTAAGGGAAAACAGCTAATGACATTAGGATTAAATAATTGTCATTGCACATACCCTGATATCCATAGCAGTGACTCCAATAATCTGGCTAACAAGGTCGATAACATTGTCAGCTAGTCCATATTCCTGAAAGACAGTCCTGCAAAAATCAGAAGATACTCAAATTCGGAACAAGAGATCAAACCCACTATAAAGCTAATCCCATCACAATTTGGCTGGAATGTATACCATGTTTACTTCACGATATTGAATGGACTAAGGAATATCTTAGCTGAACCTACCATATAAAACGATCTTCACCCTCTGAGAATTCATGTTTCTCTTCCTCAGGTTCTGCAACCTCTTCCTCGCTGTCGCTGCAGATGAGTGCCTCACCATCATGCTTGGCATAATATATCCGCCTTCTCCCAACCACAGATTGGTCCTCAGTCATTTTCTGATTCCTAGGATCATCAAGAAACAATTGGTGAATTATAACAGAGAAAAAAATTAAGGAATGATCTCTATCAGTTGCAAAATTTTCCTAACAATCAAAAAGGAATTTTCTGAATAGCAACCAGCATATACATAATCCCTTATAATTTGAAGCTTAAGATATGCTCAATTCATTATCTATTTTCTGCTTTTCATTATACTTGTCGATACCGGCATACCTGTCAAGAAATATCCAAGTGGTATACGATGGTATCTTCTCTGCACTTGGAAGCTCTGTGTTTGTCCAATGAATACCTTCCGGACCATTATCATTATCTCTATCCCCTGTTCCTTGAACAAATGCATTGTACACCCACAGTGGATCTTCAATTCTTGCCGAGATTGCTGTGGCAACTCCTTGCATACCTGCGTATGACGAAGTTGCCGATACAAGTTGAGACATATCCGTCTCCAGCTTCTTTCGGTTCTTCTCAATTTTATCCTGTAACGTTCATGCAAGGTAGGTTATTATCCAGTCTCCACACCGATCATCCAATCAACTCTTGAAAAAAAACTCCTAATATCTCAATCAGATCCATTCCAGATTGAATTGTTCAACCAAACAGCATGAAGAAACAAGTAAAAAAAATTGAGAAGACTTACTTGAACATAAGCAACTCTTGTGGCTTGAATTTCCGTCCTCAGGTGATCCAACTTATGCGTGAGGTTTTCAGTATGATCATCAGATTTCTCTTCCTGTGGTTTCCGGAGAAAAAAACAGAATTTCACAGGGTCACTTTCAATTACATATGAAACAACACACAAAAAAACCAATCTACGAAGTACAATCATACGATCAATGAAAAACGATTCGCCATTCCAACAAAAACCTAGCTCCGGAGAAACAATCAGCTCTTATCGAAAGATCAAATCACCGAGACTTTCAAACACAAATGATCATCAAATCACAAGCAGAATTGGGGCTAAGTCAAAGAATAAAGGAATGCACAGAAAGCTGGGAAGAGTTTTCTTTACTTACTTGAAAGGCTGAGTGGCTTGACTTGGGATTCATAGCTTAAGGAAGACTGAGCTCAATCGAGGAACGAAGTCGACAAGTATAGTGAGGGCCTGAGTTAGTTTCTTTGCATTTACACCAGTAACAGTTTTGTATTTATAGGAAAAAGGAGCCACAAAATCATTTTAAAGGTTATTACAAATATGACATATATCTTACCAAAATATATTTTTAGTAAAATCTTAATGGTGTCCAAAAATCGATATCCTTTAATTCACTTCCAACCAAAGCTGTCTAGTATCTTACTGAATACTGACCATTCAAGAATAGATTTTCCAACCAAACCAAAACTTAGGTACAAACCAAAGCTCAGAAAATGTTTCTTCTCCTAGCTACATCAAAGCTCTTTCTTAGGTACAAACCAAAACTTACATATTTCCAACCCAACACAGAAAATGTCAGCAACCGCGTATGCTTCCCAGTCATCATCAATCTCTCCTCTTTCTCTCCACCACAAGAAACAAGGCCGGTTGTAGGGATTTCGTTATAGGAGCTCACGTAGTGACGTTCACTCTGTAAAACATGTTAACACTACCAAGTGAAGAAGAAGTGATATCTGCCAAAAATGTTGACACCAAATAATCAGGATGTCAGCAGTGTACACAAACTGGACTGACCTAACAACTCCCATTCCTTTCACAGCCCTGCCAAACACCACATGCCTCCTATCCAAGTGAGGAGTACGGGTCGTGGTAATGAAGAACTGCGAACCATTCGTGTTGACGCCCGAATTCGCAATGGACAGCATCCCTTTCCTTTTGTGTTTCATCTCGAAATTCTCGTCGGCGAATTTGGCTCCGTATATGGATTCCCCACCTGTATCATGAACCCTTTGATCACACGATGAAATCGACTTCCCTAATATTAAACAAAACAATCCAACATCTTAGCCAAATCCAATCCTCTATGCAATTCCAAAGAATGAGAGCTTCTTTGAAAATGATATCCAGACCACCAAAATAACCTAAAGTTACCCTACTCTTAACCTACATTACCCTATGAAACAACGAACGAACGAACAGCTCTTTCAAGAAACCTATGAAGAACAACATGCAAGCAATCTGAACAGAAAGAAAACAGAGAAAGAGATCGGGAACCTTGAAATGGAGAGGGACGCCGGTGGTGGGACCGATGCATTTCTCGGTGGTTTTAGGGATCATGTAATTTTAGAGCTCGATTAGAATTCGGCCTTCAAACTCACCGGCGGCGGAATCTGCAGTGTGGGGCGGCAGTTCAACGGTGGCTCTGCTCATAGTGATGGCGATGGGTCCGCTGGTGAGTGGGGTCATTGTCTCCGCCGTCTTGGTTTCTGATGATAGCCATGGTTTCAATTGTTACCAATCAGTATCACCTTTTTTCCTCCGGTAGCGAGGTTCACTCTGTGAAGAAGAATTGAATTATATTTATATTCCTCTAACAAGTAGTTATGCAGAGAATTTTTCAGTGTTAAATATTCATATAAACTTAATAGAAATACACAACAAGGGGTATATTACTGCAATTAGCGATTATAAATAATCTAATTAGTAAATATAAGCGGATGCAGATCAGGCTCCAACCAAATCTTGGGTTGGAATTCGGTCCAACCCAATCTCAGTCATTAGATCATCCTTTGACCCTTTGACCAATCCAATGGTCTAGATTGTTAGGGTATTTAGGACTTTACACACATAATTTAATTATTATATTTAAATTAAATAATTAATATTTTTCAGGGACAGACGGTGACTCCGGCGGCCGCACGTCGCCGCGACTTTTCCGGCGACCGGCCGCCGTCGCCAGCGAGATTCCGGCGAAATTTTTTTTTTTTTCAAAAAAATTTTTTTTCCAAATTTTTCCCTAAAAAAACACTAGGTAACACATTTTTTCTGTTAACAGTGTTTTTTAACTGATAACTAGTTAACATCATTTTTTAGTTGATAACTAGTCAACAAAAAATTTAGTTGACAACTAGTTATCAAAATTAGTTAACACATTTTTTTGCTGTTAACTAGTTAACAATGTTTTTTTAACTGATAACTAGTTAATATGGTTTTTTTCTGATAACTAGTTAACAAAGTTTTTTGTTTGATAACTTGTTAACAGATTTAGGTGATAACTTGTTATCAACATTAGTTAACTAGTTATCAGATTAACATAATTAGTTAACTAGATAACTTATCGAATTAACTAGTTAACATCATAACTAAGATAACTAGTTAAAATTTTTGAAGATGATAACTAGTTAACCAATCAAGTTAACTCGTTAACATCATGACTAAGATAACTAGTTAACATTTTTTAAGATGATAACTAGTTAACAAATCGAGTTAACTAGTTATCAATGTCAAGAACATAAATTTTTTTATAACTTGTTAACAATTTTAACCTGATAACTAGTTAACTCATAACAATTTTTTTATATGTCATGGTGTTTATCTGATAACTAGTTAACAAAGTTTTTGTTTGATAACTTGTTAACAGATTTTAACCTGATAACTAGGTAACATTTTTTTTAACCTGATAAACACTAGTTATCAAATTTAGTTAATTAATTACTGAATTATTTTATATTAACTAGTTAACTTATCGAGATTAAGATACTTAATATCTATTAAATACTATTAATCATAATTAAGATAACTAGTTAATATTTTTTTAAGATGATAACTAGTTAATATTTTTTTAAGATGATAACTAGTTAACTTATCAAATTAACTAGTTAACATCGTGATCATATAACTAGTTATGTTGTTTTTAACTAGTTAACTAGTTAACATTTTTTTAAGATGATAACTAGTTATCAAAATTAGTTAACTAGTTATTTTATCGAGTTAACTAATTAAGATTGTGATAACTAGTTAACAAATTATCTAACTAGTTATGTTGTCATTAACTAGTTAACAAGTCTTTTTTAGGTGATAACTTGTTATCAAAATTAGTTAACTAATTAACTTATTGAATTAACTAGTGAACATTGTGATCAGATAACTAATTAACAAGTTATCTAATCTATAACTAGTTACCAGTTATATAAACTAGTTAACACGTTATTTGACGAACATACTATATAGTTATAAAGTTATTTTAACAATTTGTACATTCAAAATTTTACAAAATGGCCAAAAAATTGCTAAACTATAAACAAGATTAAATAAGTGACCTAATTAAAATTCATGGATATTAAGTGACTAAATTGTAAGTGACTAAGATTGTAAAATTCCCATCTTCTTCAACCTTTTTCCTGACTCTCAATCGCCTCTCATGCTATCTAATATCTCCCCATCACCACAACCATCATCGCCATTTGAATTAACTCAAAGTGGTCGGTGGAAGCGACAACGTGGAGGAGGGATCAACGGTTTTCGTTCCCTTGATTGATAGCTAATAATAATGTAATAAGTCTGGGAAACTGAAGGTGGTTGGTGACCATGAGATCCGGATCTATTGCACAGACCGAATCAATGAGATCCACGGCCGCGATGAGGTCGGAGCTAAGATGCACTCGGCGGATTTGGAGAGGGGAAAATGAATCGCCATTCGGTGAGCTGCTAGTTCCAAAATGCTCTGTTTACTTATCATTTTGGCCCTGAATCTATACAAGCTTCAGATTTGGTCCCTTCTGTTGATGAGGACGGGAAGCACCGATTGGGTCGGCGATGACGAGGCTCGAGCTTAATTTATGACGATGCCGAGCACAGTGACTGAGGTCGGCGATGTGTGGACGAGCTCGATTCTTGAGGACTCTGATTCCGATAGAGGGAGAGGCGACGATAGATGGAGAGGGAGAGGAAGGGGAGACGGCGGCTGTAGAGGGAGAGGAATGGAGGACGGCCGGAGAAAAGAAGGTGTCCGGCGAACATGAGGAGCGAGTTCGACGGTGGGAGCAGAGGTCTAGATTTTGTCGGCGACGTATATGCGATTGGGCAGCGTATTTTCGAAATACCTGAATTACCCTTCCGGTCTCCTTGGTTGGACCGGTCCAACCTTTAAAGGTTGGGTCCGGATCCGGAGCCAATATAAGCATCATAATTCATAATATTTTTGTTGAAGTAAGAAAATTATTATACAAAAATATATGAAATTGAGTGACAAGCACATAAACAATTGTTTCTTTCTAAAGTCTTCCATTTCACTTTTCAGCGATTAAATTGGATCGCGGATAGCATTAAAATATTGAATCAGACCAATCTCTGTTGGCAACAACAAACTCATGTTAAATTTAAAATATCAAATATCATAGAAATTATAAAACTTGAGTTAACTTGAAGAAGCCGTTTAATCAATCCATTGAAACTGACAAATTCATTACGTGTTTGACATATGATCTTATTAATCTTAGCTCAAATAACTCGCAACTCAATAGTATAAATTTAGAAAATAACATAAGAAAATGAATGCTAGTTTTTTGGAATTTTAGTACTACTAAGGAACGGTGATTAACGATAAGTTTTTTTTTGCTTCAAAAAAAAAAACGATAAGTTTTTATGTAATGTGAAGCATGCATGTCATATTTGCACTCACATAGCAATGAATATATTCCGAATATAGCACTACAATGTTAATTTGAGTTATTGGTGCGAATCATCTTACTCCGAATAGAAATCGCAGAACCAAAGAAGAAGAAAATCGGAGAAGAAGACATCTTACTCCGAGAAATCCTAATCCTGATGACTCTAAGAAATCTACCGAGCTAATCCTCGCTTCCTCTCGCTCAATCGCGTCTTCAAAGTTTCGTCTTCTCCTCCGAGAGTATCTGGTTCGTCAGGGAAGAAGATAAAAATTGAAATAAAAAGTCTCTCTCTAAAACTCCTCAAAATTGGGTTAAAAACTTTTTTTTCGTCAAAAAGCTGAAAATTGTCAAAAGTGCGTCTGGAGCCTTCGAAAAGTGCGCCTGCGCACTTTTACCCCCAAAAGTAGCACTTTTTCAGCTGACGAAAAATTCCGCCGAATGTAATTGCAAAAGTGCGCCTGGCAGCACTCAAAAAGTGCACCGGCGCACATTTTGCCACAAAATGCGCACTTTTTGAGCTGGGACAAGAAACATTTCCAATTCCTTACTTCTTTCGATGCTCCCCGCCTCGTTTGTACTCCGAATTGGTCCCCGTTTGAAGCGCCAAACTTGTAGAAAGGTCATCCACAATATGGTAACCTAATATCTCATCAAAAACAACTTGAAAACACATCAAACGACCCAAAAGAGGGCCAACGGGGAATAAAACACAATTTTCACAAAACTCACTCGAAAACATCACAATAGGTGTCAAACAAGGAGAATTTTGCTCAAATGTGGCGAGATAAACGCGGTAAATCTAACGTCATCAAATCACCCCACACTTAAACTTTTGTTTGTCCTCAAACAAGAACTCTAACACAACTCTGCACCAACCTGAAAGAGCAAGCTAAAAACCTCTTGGGTCCTAGAATGATGTATATGGTGCTTCTATCAAACAAGAGGATTACCCGACTGACCACACAATTAAAAACCAAACTTTTGCCAGAGTAAAAGAGGAACAAGACTTTAACGAGCTAGTGAACAACCTGACTTAATAAAGGTAAGACAATACTTACTTCCGCTACACCTACTCTTAGGACGCAACCCGACACTTGCTAGATAAGGGAACACGCCTTGAACAAAATTAAAAAGCTTTTTTTCTTTTTTTCTGTTTTTTTACATTAATTTTCGAATGGTCGGTACAGTGTGGATACTACCGGGTATGGAGCAGCCGGAAACCTTTGGAATTCCGCGTTATCCTAGACCCCAGCCACGATCGGGAGTAGGTTAGAAGAAGAATGCCACATTGAGACTTCCCTTTGGGACTACAGCAATGGGTAGGCACGTATGCCAGCTCGTGAATCGACCCACAACTTCAATACCAAACCACTCATTTTTCATATTTTCTCTGATTGGGGACATCAACAACAACTTAAAGCACGAAATTAAAAGATCCCTTATCTAGACTCGATCAAGGCACTGAACTAGAGAATTCGAGCATTAGATAGACAAAGTCACATGTTCACTAATCCAATAAGGACAAGTTCCTATACCACTACAAACAAGAAGAGTTGGAGATGGTCATAATACGGGTTCTCACACACACATTTGGTCATAGCTAAAGCACCACATCAATCTCACCATATGGAACACGGTAAGCAAATCCAAGAAGATATTAAGCAATGTGAAAAGTTACTTGCAAAAATGAATGGGAAGCAGTGAAAGAGTGACAAAATAAGGTACAATCACCACCCATCTAATGACAAAACTCCGTACATATCATGCAAATATCAGCCCACCCCACACTTAAATTGGGCATTGTCCTCAATGGACCACATAATAAAATGTAGAAACAGAGTGTATATATGGTTACCGAAAGGTGAACATGAGGATGTTGGAGAAAGCATGAGTTAAGTACCGGCGGACAGTCATGGCGGAAGCTAAGGACAGCCTGAAACAGGAGAGAACCTCACAACATGATCAGAGCATTCAAAGTACAGAATAGATCACTGACTCAAGAACCACTAAAGTTGGACACAAACTCAAAATAAAACAACTGACTCAAAAACTCAAAACAGACTCCAGACATGGGTTGTCTCCCATGAAGCGCTCTTTCTTTAACGTCTTTGAGCTAGACGATACCTGATTATGGACCCCAACTCAAGAGTTCCTTGAAGTCAAACAGCTTCTTCAGGGCTAGCGGTTGAGTTCCAAATAGCACGCCAGAAGGAGCAAGATGTAGTCGGCGGTGCTCAAGTAGATCTTGGTTATGCTCGGATGACCTTTTCTTCGCAAATTTTCCTATTGGAGGAGGAAAGAGATAGTATGGTGTGTTATACTCGATGATTGCAGTCTGCTCCACACCAATATCATCCAAGTTGCTCTTGTAGTTGAGCTCATACACCTCAGAATCATTGCGCTCCTCAGTTTCAGTTGCATGAATTACCAATGAAGGTGACTCCTCGATATCCATGTGCTCATCTCTATCTGGAACTACAGGCTGGCTCGACGGAAGCATAAATGAGGATAACTCCTTAATATCCAAATGCTCATTTTCAACTTCAATCAAGAGATGGATAAGCTCCACATCTTCATCTACCACCATTGACAAAGATTCTTCATCAGATACCTCTAGCTCACAACAGTCATGGGCTAGGTTATCATTTTCTTCTTCGACTAGCTCTCAAAAATCTTCTTCCATTAGTTGATATTGTTGCTCAATCTCGACGTCCAGAACATTAGGAGCTCGTAGAGTCGAAAGGATCTGCTTCAAGAGAAAATCTGTATAAGACTCCTGTTGTTGGTACTCGGATGTAGATATTCCTCCTCGTACTCTTGGTGGTAGTGTGTAGCTTGTGGCTCTGGCCAGGAATGCAAAGGTGGTGGTTCCTCATTCCAGTTTGACATAGATGGTTGCCATGATGTACTCCACTCTTGGTTGTAATCATTAAGTGGCAATCCATTGTTGTACCACTCTTGGTTGCTATCGAACCTGAAGTCCTGCATATCAAAATTCAAGAGCACTACCCAGGTAAATCATGGAAAAATATGGGGAGAAAAGAGATGATAAGAAAAAATGAATGAAAAGCTTAAACGCACAATGCCTTTCCTAGAAAAAGAAAAGTCCCCAGCAACGACGCCAAAAACTTGGTGCGAAAATTAATGCGCACTAAGTTTTACTCAATGGATTGCTCCAAAGAGATCATTTTTCCCAAGGGTCTTCCTTTTTCTATTACTCAGAAAAGTGTGTCAAAGCTAATCGAGGTTTCATTTTGGGTTTGAATTGGTTTAACAATGAAATTAACTAAGAATGCAATTGAAATCAAATAAAGAAAGTAAAGCAGATTGAGGTTTTGAATATAGACTAAGGCGGTTGTTCAGACTCGAATCCACGCTAGTTCGATTAAGATGGATGAAGTTATGCAATCTCAGTTCAATAGACTAAATGACTCGACATTTCGTTTTGTAATCTCTACTCCATGGTCAGGCCGTAGAGATTTTATTCTATCAAACCTACAAGCTCCTATGGTCAAGCTAACTTGCAAATTATCAAGAACGAACAAGAACAGTGAAAATGCCACACAATCATGTAAAGAGATTAGGTTCTTCCAATCATATGGTCAAGCTATTGGAGAACCTAACGACCTCTTAAACTCTAAAATGAAATGCGTTCATGGTCAGACCCGCAAATCAAAGATAAACTAAGAAACTAACAAGTGATCAAGTTGTCAAGATCAAAACGTTTAAATTAGGGTTTAGGAGAAATCACATCTAAGTTTGAAAGAACATCGATTGACATAAACGGGTTAGAAACCCAAAATCATCCATACAAAATCCTAGCTAACGCTTCATCTAATCTAAACAACCCTAAGAGTTTAGCTCGACATCATTACAAAAGAAATCGCAGAAACAAAGAAGAAGAAAACCGGAGAAGAAGACATCTTACTCCGAGAAATCCTAATCCTGACGACTCTAAGAAATATCCCGAGCTAATCCTCGCTTCCTCTCGCTCAATCGCGTCTTCAAAGCTCCGTCTTCTCCTCCGAGAGTGTCTGGTTCGTTGGGGAAGAAGATAAAAAATTAAAGTAAAAAGTCACTCTCTAAAACTCCTCAAAATTGGGTTAAAAATCTTTTTTCGTCAAAAAGCTGAAAATTGCCAAAAGTGCGCCTGGAGCCTTCGAAAAGTGCGCCTGCGCACTTTTACCCCCAAAAGTAGCACTTTTTCAGCTGACGAAAAATTCCGCCGAATGTAATTGCAAAAGTGCGCCTGGCAGCACTTAAAAAGTGCGCCGGCGCACATTTTGCCACAAAATGCGCACTTTTTGAGCTGGGACAAGAAACATTTCCAACTCCTTACTTCTTTCGATGCTCCCCGCCTCGTTTGTACTCCGAATTGGTCCCCGTTTGAAGCGCCAAGCTTGTAGAAAGGTCATCCACAATATGGTAACCTAATATCTCATCAAAAACAACTTGAAAACACATCAAATGACCCAAAAGAGAGCCAACGGGGAATAAAACACAATTTTCACAAACTCACTTGAAAACATCACAATAAGGTGTCAAACAAGGGAATTTTGCTCAAATGTGGCGAGATAAATGCAGTAAATCTAACGTCATCAAATCAACCCACACTTAAACTTTTGTTTATCCTCAAACAAGAACTCTAACACAACTTTGCACCAACCTGAAAGAGCAAACTGAAAACCTCTTGGGTCCTAGAATGATGTATATGGTGCTTCTATCAAACAAGAGGACTACCCGACTGACCACACAATTAAAAACCAAACTTTTGCCAGAGTAAAAGAGGAACAAGACTTTAACGAGCTAGTGAACAACCTGACTTGATAAAGGTAAGACAATACTTACTTCCGCTACACCTACTCTTAGGACGCAACCCGACACTTGCTAGATAAGGGAACACACCTTGAACAAAATTAAAAAGCATTTTTTTTCTTCTTTTTCTATTTTTTTACATTAATTTTCGAATGACGGTACAGTGTGGATACTACCGGGTATGGAGCAGCCGGAAACCTTTGGAATTCCGCGTTATCCTAGACCCAAGCCACGATCGGGAGTAGGTTAGAAGAAGAATGCCACATTGAGACTTCCCTTTGGGACTACAGCAGTGGGCAGACACGTATGCCAGCTCGTGAATCGACCCACAACTTCAGTACCAAACCACTCATTTTTCATATTTTCTCTGATTGGGGACATCAACAACAACTTAAAGCACGAAATTAAAAGATTCCTTATCTAGACTCGATCAAGGCATTGAACTAGAGAATTCGAGCATCAGATAGACAAAGTCTTGCACAACACCAAGTCACTTGTTCACTAATCCAATAAGGACAAGTTCCTAGACTACTACAAACAAGAAGAGTTGGAGATGGTCATAATACGGGTTCTCACACACAAATTTGGTCATAGCTAAAGCACCACATCAATCTCACCATATGGAACACGGTAAGCAAATCCAAGAAGATATTAAGCAATGTGAAAAGTTACTTGCAAAAATGAATGGGAAGCAGTGAAAGAGTGACAAAATAAGGTACAATCACCACCCATCTAATGACAAAACTCCGTACATATCATGCAAATATCAGCCCACCCCACACTTAAACTGGGCATTGTCCTCAATGGACCACATAATAAAATGTAGAAACAGAGTGTATATAGGGTTACCGAAAGGTGAACATGAGGATGTCGGAGAAAGCATGAGTTAAGTACCGGCGGACAGTCATGGCGGAAGCTAAGGACAGCCTGAAACAGGAGAGAACCTCACAACAAAATCAGAGCATTCAAAGTACAGAATAGATCACTGCCTCAAGAACCACTAAAGTTGGACACACACTCAAAATAAAATAACTGACTCAAAAACTCAAAACAAACTCCAGACATGGGTTGTCTCCCATGAAGCGCTCTTTCTTTAATGTCTTTGAGCTAGACGATACCAGATTATGGACCCCAACTCAAGAGTTACTTGAAGTCAAACAGCTTCTTCAGGGCTAGCGGTTGAGTTCCAAATAGCATGCTTGAAGGAGCAAGATGTAGTCAGTGCTACTCAAGTAGATCTTGGTTATGCTCGGATGACCTTTTCTTCGCAAATTTTCCTATTGTAGGAGGAAAGAGATAGTATGGTGTGTTATACTCGATGATTGCAGTCTGCTCCACACCAATGTCATCCAAGTTGCTCTTGTAGTTGAGCTCATACACCTCAGAATCATTGCCCTCCTCAGTTTCAGTTGCCTGAATTACCAATGAAGGTGACTCCTCGATATCCATGTGCTCATCTCTATCTGGAACTACAGGCTGGCTCGACGGAAGCATAAATGAGGATAACTTCTCAATATCTGATGCTCATCTTCAACTTCAATCAAGAGATGGATAAGCTCCACATCTTCATCTACCACCATTGTTAAAGATTCTTCATCAGATACCTCTAGCTCACAACAGTCATGGGCTAGGTTATCATTTTCTTCTTCAACCAGCTCTCGAGAATCTTCTTCCATCAGTTGATACTGTTGCTCAATCTCGACGTCCAGAACATTAGGAGCTCGTAGAGTCGAAAGGATCTGCTTCAAGAGAAAATCTGTATAAGACTCCTGTTGTTGGTACTGGTGCAGATGTAGATATTCCTCCTCGTAATCTTGGTGGTAGTGTGTAGCTTGTGGCTCTGGCCAGGAATGCAAAGGTGGTGGTTCCTCATTCCAGTTTGACATAGATGGTTGCCAAGATGTACTCCACTCTTGGTTGTAATCATTAAGTGGCATTCCATTGTTGTACCACTCTTGGTTGCTATCGAACCTGAAGTCCTGCATATCAAAACTCAAGAGCACTACCCAGGTAAATCATGGAAAAAAAATGGGGAGAAAAGAGATGATAAGAAAAAATTAATGAAAAGCTTAAACGCACAATGCCTTTCCTAGAAAAAGAAAAGTCCCCGGCAACGGTGCCAAAAACTTGGTGCGAAAATTAATGCGCACTAAGTTTTACTCAATGGATTGCTCCAAATAGATCATTTTTCCCAAGGGTCTTCCTTTTTCTATTACTCAGAAAAGTGTGTCAAAGCTAATCGAGGTTTCATTTTGGGTTTGAATTGGTTTAACAATGAAATTAACTAAGAATGCAATTGAAATCAAATAAAGAAAGTTAAGCAGATTGGGATTTTGAATATAGACTAAGGCGGTTGTTAGGCTTGGTAGGTCTGACCGATTTCCTGGTTAACCGCCCGAAACCCACTACAACAGACGGACGATTAATGGCAGGCCGCGTCGTGCTTTGTGGCAGGCAGCCTGCCACTAAACACAGTGCTTACTCGCAGGCGGGGCCTGCCACTAAGCACGACGCGGCCTGCGAGTAAAGCAGCTGCGAGGAAGCCCAACACGTGGCAGGCCCCGCCTGCGAGTAAGCTACTCGCAGCAGGTGGTTAGTGGCAGGCGCCTGCCACTAAGCTTAGTGGCAGGCAGGTGGTTAGTGGCAGACGCCTGCCACTAAGCTTAGTGGCAGGCCATTGGTTAGTGGCAGGCGCCTGCCACTAAGCTTAGTGGCAGGCCATTGGTTAGTGGCAGGCCTGCCACTAAGCTTAGTGGCAGGCGCGTGGTTAGTGGCAGGCCGCCTGCCACTAATATTAGTCACTTAAGTTTATGATTATTACTGTCTAGTCACTAAATTTATGTTTTTTCATGTGTCATTCCCGTTGTTTCTAGGCAGTCACTTAACTTTCTGATTATTGTTATCTGGTCACTAATTTCTGATCTTTTCTGTTTCATCCCTTTTCGTTTATAGGTAGTCACTCAACTTTTTTATCATTGCTATATGGTCACTAAATTTCTAGTTATCCCAATCGTTTCATCCCCATCTTGAAACCCTATGTCAATGGTGGTTTCAGATACATGAACTAAGTCGCCTTCCTGAAAAAGCTCCTCACATGTCAATTTTTGGCCTTAACAATCCATCTTTATAGTCTATGAACTTCTTCACCAGTGCAGAGAGATTGTGTGTTGTGGGCTTAGATTTGGAAGAAATGGGTTTCAATTGGGAGAGATCAGATGGTTTATTGGATTTAACGAGGGCTCTTGAGAAGGAGGAGGAAGAAGAAGATGCGGAAGAGCGGGAAGAATGGTAGGAATTGTAGCGGGACGCCATTAATGATGTGAAGAAGAAAATAAAGATGAGAGTTTTGATTGAAGAGGATGGGAATCAAGGAAGTGAAGCGGAGGAATTTGAGGAAGAAGAAAAAAATGGAAAGAAAGATATATGGAGGCGCGGAGGGAGGATTTGTTTCAGCGAAAGTGAATTTCATAGGAGCAGACAAGCTAGTGGCAGGCCGGGCTTACTTGCAGGCCGCCTGCCACAAGCTAGTGGCAGGCCGGGCTTACTCGCAGGCCGCCTGCCACAAGCTAGTGGCAGGCCGGGCTTACTCGCAGGCCACCTGCCACTAGCTAGTGGCAGACCGCGCTTACTCGCAGGCCGCCTGCCACTAACAGCTGGCAGGCCTGCTGTTACTTGCAGCCCACAAGGCTGCCTGCCACTAAGCCCACCCCGCCTGCCACTAGCTTAGTGGCAGGCAGCCCGTTCGCCTGCGAGTAAATCATCTTTATGTTGTAGTGACCGGCCCGAACATGACGGTGAGAAAACTGATCTGATCGGGTTACGGTTTGGGGACGGATAAAATCGACGACGTTAGTTGATGGTGACGGGCGGGACGGATTTAGGGGTATCCGCACCGTCCCCATACCCGGACCCGGCCCGACGGATATTACAACCCCGGATTTAGCCCTAAACATAAAAGCATGCACCTTCTCATTTATTTTCTGACATTTCAATTGCCAAATCTCTCTCTCTTTTCTCTCGCCGCCGCTTCGATCGGAGTCCTCCTCTTGTCCTGTGCCACCGGAAATCATTACTCCTTCACGGCTTCACCCAATACAACCCCAGAAACCCTTCGATTTCTCCGCTTCTTTTCTATTTCCTAATCCTTTCCCAATGAATTTCTTCGATATAATTATGCTCTTGTTCACTAACCCTATTTTGATTTATATCTACAGGTTTGTGGCTATAAATACCGCTTCTCTGCTCTTCGATCTTCACATGTTCTTCCATCAATCAAGGCTAGTATTCGAAAATTAGGGTTTTATTGTTTAGTCGTTCGATTCGATTCGAAAGTCAGTGACTTTGATCGAGTGGAGTTGTTCTGAAGTCTGGACTTTGTTTCGTCATTTTGGCAGGTATAGACTATCGAGTGAAGTGAGTGAGTGATTTCAGACATGCAAGCCGCAACAGTTCAAGGTGAGAATCTTTCTTTCAGGTTATTTTGTGATGATTGAAGCTTTAGGGTTTACTACTTATTAGCACTGCCTAAAGTAATAGCATAATTCTGTGCTGATTGAATCTTGCCAATTTTGGTACTTGCAGGCAACATAAATGGGGGTGAGGTTGATATGCATGTTGATCAGTTGCCTGTTGTTGAACCTAACAACAATGGCAACCAAGTACAACCCCCAGAGGAGATCGTTGTTGCCAATTATAACCACCAAACACCTACTGAAGAAGAAGCAGTAACATCTCCAGGTCAGGGTAAGCGGAAAAGTCCGGTTTGGGATCATTTTGAAAGAGTTAAGATCAATGATATTTGGAAGGCTAAGTTCAACTACTGTAGGAAGTTATTGGGTGGTGATTCCAGTAATGGTACCTCCCACCTGAGGAGTCATGTTAAGTCATGTATTCAGAAGAGAATACATGATGGATCACAGAAAGTTCTTGGTCCCAATTTATTAATTAAAGGTAAAACTGAGTTGGTTGCTACTGCTTATAATCCTGAAGTGTCTAGGAAAGAACTTGCTACTGCTGTGTTGATGAATGAGTACCCTCTGTCTATAGTCGAACATTTGCATTTCAAGAGGTTTTGCTATTCTCTTCAGCCTCTTTTCAATGTACCTTCAAGGAACACGTTGAAAAGAGATGTGATGAGACTGTATTTTGATGAAAGGGCTAAGATTCAGAGGTTAATTGACTCTAGTAAGGGTAGAATAGCCATAACGACTGATATGTGGACAGCCAGTAACCAAAGGAAAGGTTACATGGCTGTCACTGCACATTATATCGATAATGGATGGTGTTTGAGGAGTCAACTGTTGAGGTAATTCACCTAAACCTACAAAACATATAACTATAAGTTACTAATTGTCTAACTGAGCAATTGTTTGTCTAATGAAAGTTGTTTATTGTCTTGTTGCAGGTTCATGTATGTCCCAGCTCCTCATACAGCTGATAGGCTTGCAAGGTTTCTTGTTGACTGCTTGATGGAATGGAACTTTGACACTAAGGTATCAACTATAACCTTAGATAATTGTAGCACAAACGATAGAATGCTTGAAAATGTTAAGACGAAGTTAGCACTGCCTCTTTTGATCAAAGATGGGGCTTTAATTCACATGAGATGCTCTGCCCATATTCTGAATTTAGTTGTCAAAGATGGCCTAGATGTTGTGAGAGATGGGATTGAGAAAATTCGTGAGTCTGTGTGTTATTGGATGGCTACTCCTAAGAGATTGAAATTTTTTCAAGAAACTGCTAAACAATTGAAACTTAGACATGATAAAAGGCTTGTTTTGGACTGCCCAACTCGTTGGAATTCCACATATGCAATGTTAAGTTGTGCCATGCCTTATAGAGATGTGTTAAGTAGACTGAAGCTTAGGGATGCTCAATACAATTGTTTGCCATCTACTACTCATTGGCAATTTGCTGCCATTGTCTGTGAGAAGCTTGAGGTTTTCAGCTTGATATCTGACATGTTTTCTGGATCTAAGTACCCCACCACTAATTTGTTTTTTCCTCGTATATGTGACCTGAGGGTAAAAATAACTGAATGGCTTTGGGATCCAAATGTTGTGATATCTAATATGGCTCAGACTATGTGGTCTAAGTTCAGTAAATATTAGGAGGTGATTCACCAAATTTTGGCAGTTGCTGTTGTCTTGGATCCTAGATACAAGCTTGAAATTGTAGAGTATTATGCTGAAAAAATTGGACCTGCTGAATGTGGCTTTAGTGCTGCTTCTGTGAAGCAGATCTTGTGTGATCTTATACTGGAATATCAATCGAGGCATACTAAAAACCAATCATCTGTTGGGGTTGGCACGTCTGATCTTGAAAATGGTACTGCCACATCTAATGATCTTGACTTTGAGTTGTTCCTTACTCAAAGGAAAAAGGCTAGAACAACTGTTGTTGTTACTGAGCTCGACAATTATTTGAACGAGGATGTTCTACCTCATTCTTCTGACTTTGATATCTTGATGTGGTGAAAACTAAGTGGACTGAAATACCCTATCTTGCAAGCAGTAGCAAGAGATGTTCTTGCTATCCATGTTACCTCTGTTGCATCTGAGTCTGCCTTCAGTTCTGGAGGTAGACTTTTAGACCCTCATCGCAGCAAGCTGCATTCTGCCACTGTGGAGGCATTAATGTGTACTAGGAGCTGACTAAAGGATGAATATGAAAGAGGTACACCTATATAGATAATAGATCCTGCTGTTCTACCTCTGTACTAACCATGCAAATACTTTACTTTAAGTTTTAACTCTTCTATTATGCAGATCCTACTGTTGGGAACAACATTGTGGAGTTGGAGGGCTGCTTCACAGCTCTGGATATCGTTTCTGGGAGAGATGATGAACCAATCGACATAGAGGACCAAGGTAACCTGCCTAAACCCTAAACAATGTAGACTAATTATCTGCTAAAAACTTAGAACACAGATAGTGTTTAATGAATTTGTGTTGTATGGTGTAGGAGGATCTCAATCTCAAGTTCCTCCTAGATCAACTACGGACTACAATCTTGATGACATTGACTGATTTCCGTAAGAATTAAGAAAGATAGTTAACTGAAATACTGAAACTGAACTCTGTCTTTATGTATTTTACAATATCAACTAACAAGCTAACATGTTTAGAGGTCTAACTGAAAGCTACTTTCAATTGTATATTTCAGGGTTTGCTAAAATGGGAACTCGAAGAGCTGTCAACTGTTGTTTAAGGAGTAAGGACTGACTGAGATGCCTTGATGAATGATGACTGATGAGTGATGAGTTCACAAGTTGTTTATGTTTGCTTTCTTTCTTAGGTTAGGTGGTTGGTAGTAACATAGTAGTACAATAGTACTTTGGTTAATCTGCACTCTGCAGCAGTTATGCTTGGCAAGTTTGAACACTGAATTTGAAGTTTGCATCTTTTTGTAGTACTTTGTATGATGTGTTGAGACTGCAGTAGTTTAAGTGTTGAAACTGATCCAGTTTGTTGGATGCTAACAGACTAGCAGTACTTTAGTTTGGAATAAATTGTGGATCTTGATGTAATGAAGTTCATTTTAAAATTTGTATGCATAATTTCTGCTCATTTTTATTATTTTTTTCGGGTTTAATCGGGTAAAATCACCGGCGGTTAACCTAAAAACCCGTCGGTGACGGGATGGGATGCAATTGGAATCCGATGGATTTTTTGACCGGGGATTATCCGTCCCCAGGGCTTAATTGGGCGGGTATTGGATATCATATACCCGTCCCCGATCCGCCCGATTGCCAAGCCTAGCGGTTGTTCAGACTCGAATCCACGCTAGTTCGGTTAAGATGGATGAAGTTATGCAATCTCAGTTCAACAGACTAAATGACTCGACATTTCCTTTTGTAATCTCTACTCCATGGTCAGGCCGTAGAGATTCTATTCTATCAAACCTACAAGCTCCTATGGTCAAGCTAACTTGCAAATTATCAAGAACGAACAAGAACAGTGAAATGCCACACAATCATGTAAAGAGATTAGGTTCTTCCAATCCTATGGTGAAGCTATTGGAGAACCTAACGACCTCCTAAACTCTAAAATGAAATGCGTTCTTGGTCAGACCCGCAAATCAAAGATAAACTAAGAAACTAACAAGTGATCAAGTTGTCAGGATCAAAACGTTTAAATTAGGGTTTAGGAGAAATCACATCTAAGTCTGAAAGAACATCGATTGACATAAACGGGTTAGAAACCCGAAATCATCCATACAAAATCCTAGCTAACGCTTCATCTAATCTAAACAACCCTAAGAGTTTAGCTCGACATCATTATAGAAGAAATCGCAGAACCAAAGAAGAAGAAAACCGGAGAAGAAGACATCTTACTCCGAGAAATCCTAATCCTGACGACTCTAAGAAATCTCCCGAGCTAATCCTCGCTTCCTCTCGCTCAATCGCGTCTTCAAAGCTCCGTCTTCTCCTCCGAGAGTGTCTGGTTCGTCGGGGAAGAAGATAAAAAATTAAAATAAAAAGTCTCTCTCTAAAACTCCTCAAAATTGGGTTAAAAACCCTTTTTCGTCAAAAAGTTTAAAATTGCCAAAAGTGCGCCTGGAGCCTTCGAAAAATGCGCCTGCGAAAAATTCCGCCGAATGTAATTGCAAAAGTGCGCCGGTGCACATTTTGCCACAAAATGTGCACTTTTTGAGCTGGGACAAGAAACATTTCCGACTCCTTACTTCTTTCGATGCTTCCCGCCTCGTTTGTACTCCGAATTGGTCCCGTTTGAAGCGCCAAGCTTGTAGAAAGGTCATCCACAATATGGTAACCTAATATCTCATCAAAAACAACTTGAAAACACATCAAACGACCCAAAAGAGGGCCAACGGGGAATAAAACACAATTTTCACAAAACTCACTCGAAAACATCACAATAAGGTTTTTTTTTTGGGTAAGGTGTCAAACAAGGGGAATTTTGCTCAAATGTGGCGAGACAAACACGGTAAATCTAACTCATCAAATCACCCCACACTTAAACTTTTGTTTGTCCTCAAACAAGAACTCTAACACAACTCTGCACCAACCTGAAAGAGCAAACTGAAAACCTCTTGGGTCCTAGAATGATGTATATGGTGCTTCTATCAAACCTCTTGGGTCCTAGAATGATGTATATGGCGCAACGACACATAAAGTGTCGCAAGAGAACAATTCTACGACGTTTACAATGACACATAAAGTGTCGCAAGAGAATAACTTATTCTGATGCTTGCAACGTCACATGAAGTGTCAAAAGTAAACAAATTTCCCCGACGTTTTTTAATGTCACATTAAACATATTTTTAACGACAAATAAAGTATCACAAGAAACTATATTTTTAAACGTTGTTAAATTTAATTAAATGACATTTCAAATTGTCGTTCTAGCAATATTAATGTCGCTAGAAATATTTTTGTATCACTCATTAGTATAATTCAAATAGTATTTTATTTAATTTAATAAATAAATAAAAATATTAAAGTGACAATTATAAACGTAACCAATGTTTATAATTAAATATAAAAAACAAATCACAAAAATGAAAATTAATTTGAAAAAAAAACTAATCACAAAAATGATATAATTACGAACATACCAAAAATAATGCCAAACATAAATATTATAACTAAAATTAAAATTCTAAACTAATTTCTAACATCTCTCAAAATAGTAAAATACAATGTTCAATTATCCAAAAAAAAATTAATATCTAACCCACTACTTTAAATGATGATATCTAAATCTTCTTCCATTGTTTTGTCATGTCTCCATCTCTTCTGCAAATATCAATATCATAAATTAATAAAACTTAAAAATATTAAGTTAAAATGTAAACTAATAATTTTGTAAGAAAAAAAATACTCATACAAAACCTGAAGATGAGGTAGAAGCAGGGTTAGTAGTCGGAGAACTAACATTAAGCAGTGATTCAATGTTTGGAGTCTACAATTAATCATCAAACAATAATTATATTAGTACCAATGTAACAGCTAAAATATAAAGAACCATATGATACATACGCGGGAAATTAGTTAGGAACATAGTCTTAATACCTGTTGGAGAATTTGTTGATTGGCCGAACCGATAAACTTAAAAATAAGTTCCCCTAACTTATTCATTGTATCATTAAGAGTGTCGACTTGCTCCTACAGTTTCTGATTGTGCTCCTTCACTCGCTCATTGATTGAATGACATCTAAATTTGATTTGGCGAACATCTTTGGAGTGACACCGAATCTCATTCCCCGCACACGCCCTTTTTTCTGGGCCAAACACCTCATACAAAATATCTCATTCCTTTCTACCAAAAAAAAATTTATCTCTTTCCAATGGAGCAAATGGGTCATCTTCACCTTCACTATGCTCATTGATTGAATCACCTTCATTTTCGAGTTTCTCATTAATTTTTTCCTTTAAAAAAGTTATAATTACAACATATTGTTATAAATAAATAATAGAATATATAAACGCTTATTATGCGAAAACTATGACGATAAACTTACAAGTAGAATTGCAGTTATTTCAGAAACTAGTGTTTCATCTTTATATTTATGATATTTTGAATATATCTTTGCTTTTTAGGCTTTTTTCCAGTTTATTTATACTAACATCATAATTAAAAGAGAACAGAACGTTCACCATCCTATTAACTAACCTCTATTATCAGGGAGCGGTAACATCAGGGAACTATTGTAAATCGAACAAAGGGAACATAACATTTTTCATTGCAGCCGCTAGCCAATAGTAGGGAAGTTAATTAAACAGAATTGAATACAGCTAAACTCAATCAACAGTATGAAACAAAACTGAATCTTCTGATGTAGCAAGTGTGAAAAAGAGAACGAAAGTGGGAGAAAAGATTATACTCCACCTCAATTTAACCGGCCTGCTTTTTCTTCAAGTCGTCTCAGCATCTTCCAAATAAATATAGCAAAACCGTATAAATAACGAGAGCAGTAAGTAGGCATGATGGCGGCGGTCACGGAACTAAATAAATTAGGGTTCTGAAATTAAAAAGTAATTATTTGGAGGGAAATTATCCCTCCTAATTTTTTGGCTAAAAGTTGAGTTGCTAGCTGACATCATGGTCAATCGGATGATCATAATCCCTTCCAAGTGCGACTTTCATTAATCTGAACCGTCCATTTGTTTGATTGTTAATACAATTAGTTATCTATGTGTCTACCACCGAACTAATAATTAGAGCTGTCAAACGGGCGGGCTGGGCAGGCCACGGGTCGGGTTAGTCGGGTTGCGGGTTAGTCGGGTTGCGGGTTCGTCGGGTTGCGGGTTCGTCGGGTTGCGAGTTCGTCGTCGGGTTCGCGGGTTCGGTCGGGTCGCGGGTTCGTCGGGTCGCGGGTTCATCGGTCGCGGGTCGGGCGGGTCTCGGGTTGCCCACGGGTTATTACTTACTAGTCTCAACTCTCAACTACAATTTGCAAAATTTTATGTAAATTTTTTTATGTGATAAATAATTTAAAAATATATTAAATTTTTAATCGCGAGTAGGCTTAACTCTTAAGGATTGTAGCAGTTGTTCATATATTAAAAATAATAATTCATTTTTTAAATTAAATATACTTATAATAAATGAAATGAAATTGAATATACTTTAGCTTTTAAGGTCTAGGAGGGTTTAACATTGGACTCATTTATAAATTTAGTCAATTCTTTCAAAAAAGTATCAAATCTAGCGACTTTCTCTTTATGACATTTTTAGATCAAACGTTTTGATTTTATGTTAGATGACAAATATAGTCAACGTTCTTAAGATTTTTAACACTGTTACTGATGGTGCTAAGTGTTACTGATGGAGAAGACGTGAGTCTTGCATAGATGCATTCTAGTTTCTGGTTGCTGCAGGATTCATTGTTGTTGAGTGTTGACAATGCAGAATGAATATTTTGTTATAACACTTTTTCTTTATAATTTTGGTTTGAAGGTTGAAGTATGGATGAGTGGTTTAAACTTTAATGTTCATCAGTATTGTGTTTCTATATATCAACAGGTTTGAAACTTGACTTTTGGATTATTCTATGAATTATGAATGTTTGGTGTCGAATTATGTAGTGTTGCATACTATATTAGTTGCTTGTATTGCTAATTGGTGAAAGAACTTAAAAACATGGATATGGACATATGGTGCAGAGCAGTCGTGCTCGTTCAGGTAGATTGAAGTATTTACAACTATGATTGTCAATGTTATATATAACTGATTTTAATTATTTTGGAAATAAACTTGGTGAAGTCAGAAGTAGATTAAATTTTTTATATCTTCAATAATGACATAATGTTGATATTTGAAGCACTGAATATTATGAATTGTGTGACAATCGGGTTATTCGGGTCGGGCGGGCGGGTTGCGGGTTAGTCGGGTTACGGGTTCGTCGGGTTATGGGTTAGCCGGGTTGCGGGTTAGTCGGGTTGTGGGTTAGTCGGGTTGCGGGTTAATCGGGTCGCGGGTTAGTCGGGTTGCAGGTTCATCGGGTTGCGGGTTCATCGGGCTGCGGGTTGGATTGTTGACTTTTTGGTCAATCGGGCCACGGGGCGGGCTGGCGGGTGGGCGGTTTATCGGGCCGGGTCAGCATTTTGCCAGCTCTACTAATAATAACCATTAAATAGCTATTATCTAATGGTTGGTTGTCCTTTGCTCTCTTTAATTTCTTTTTTACTTTCTTTGTTTAACATTAAAATATAAAAAGAAATGAACCGATGATTCTGATGTGTGAAATTTAGAGTATTATGATTTTGAGAGGCAACGACAGACTGCTCGATTGATGAGTTAAAGTGAAAAACTTAATAACTAAAGGTGAAATTAGGTCTGATCCATTAAACATAGATGATATATTATGGTTAATACAATATTGTTTCATATTGGATACCCATCGGTTGGGTATGGGCGGATATCTTGAAACCCGTTACCCGCTCTAACTGGGTACTGGGTCTGCCCATACCTGTGATCAACTTTACCCGGTCAACGGGTAATCTCCACCCAATTTGGCTGGGTATCAGGTGGGTGCCCGTTTCCCAGATATCCATTGCCAAGCCTAATTGTACTTGTCCAATTAATCATAAATTTTGAATTATGATTTTCTTGGTGTTGAATATATTTAACTATTTACTTTTAAAATTTTGGTCTTTAATACTTGGATGTATAATTAATGTTTTTATATAGACTGGGTTTATCCGGGTACCCGATGACCCTTGAAACTTTTCCGGACTTTTCCTAGTCCGGTTCGGTACCCCAGTCCAGGTCTGACAACATTTATTCATTGATGAATTTTTGTTGACATGTTGACATTATTCCTTCATATATATTGTTATTGTTTTGTTAGGTTCCTTTATCCTAATAGATACAATTACACTGAAGCTTTCCCGGGCTAACATTGAGAATTGGAAAATTTGAAATCTTATTAAAAGACACAATCATCTACCGACAAATATTAAGTGTTATATATACTTAGCGTCACAACAATGTATGCTCAAATTATTTGTTACGATATTTAGCTGAAGTGATGCTTCAAGTAAAATTAAAGTGTTGTAAAAGACATAAACATCTACCGACAAATATTAAATGGCATACTAAGAGTCACAACAATGAATGCTCAAATTATTTATTACGACATTTAGCTAAGTGATGTTTCAAGTAAAAATAAAGTATCGTAAAAGATACACATTTTTACTGACACGTGTTAAGTGTCATACTAAATGTCGCAATAATGTATACTCAAATGATTTTATTACGACATTTATATAAATGTCGATTGAAGTGAAATAAATAGTAATAAAAGACACAAGTTTTTACAGACACATATTAAGTGTCATACTAAATGTCGCAATAATGTATACCTAAACGATTTTAGTACGACATTTAGCTAAGCGTCATTTGAAGTGAAATAAATAGTCATAAAAGACACAAATTTTTACCGACATATATTAAGTGTCATATGAATTGTTATAAAAGTCACAAATTTTTACCAACATATAGTAAGTGTCATACTAAATGTCGCAATAACTTACAAAATAGCGACATTTAGCTAAGCGTCTTTGAAGTGAAATCAATTGTCATAAAAGACACAGATTTTTACCGACATATAGTAAGTGTCATACTAAATGTCGCAGTAACTTACAAAGTAGCGACATTTACCTAAGCGTCGTTTGAAGTGAAATAAATAGTCACAAAAGACACAGATTTTTACTGACATATATTAGGTGTCATAAAAATTGTCATAAAAAACACAGATTTTTACCGACATATATTAAGTGTCATACTAAATGTTGCAATAACTTACAAAATAGCGACATTTAGCTAAGCGTCGTTTGAAGTAAAATAAATTGTTATAAAAAAAGACACAGATTTTGACCGACATATATTAAGTGTCATACTAAATGTCGCAATAACTTACAAGATAGCGACATTTACAATAAATGTCGTATAAGCTGTGTTATATTATGATCCGCCAACATTTGTATTATATGTCGCTATAAAAATGTCGCTAAAAGCCAATTTTCTTGTAGGGGCATGAAGAAACAAGTAAACAAAATTGAGAAGACTTACTTGCACATAATCAACTCTTGCGGCTTGAATTTCCATCCACAGGTGATCTAACTTATGCATGAGGTTTACCTTGACTAAGTAGTCATGGAATTAGAAGCGCATGACGGAGGCGATACTTTGTGGGTCGGATGAGTTAAGGGAGTCGATCATCACTTGTCTTATGATGGACTCTCCTTCAAGGCAGGTAGTGGAGTAGCATCCATGACAGAAGGATCATGTGGTCGCGGTGGAGGAGGATATGAAGAATTGTTTCTTTCCGAAGCCTTCCATTCCAGTTTCCAGCGATAAAATTGCATCGCAAATAAGATTTGGAATTTTGAATCAGACCAGTTTCTGTTGGCAACAACAAACCCTGCTAAATTTAAAATGTCAGATACCGTCAAAACTAGAAAACTTAAAGTATAGTTACCTAAACCTACTGATGCGCAAATTAACGTGCACTAAGTTTTACTCAATGGATTGCTCCAAAGAGATCATTTTTTTCCAAGGGTCTTCCTTTCTCTATTACTCAGAAATGTGTGTCAAAGCTTATCGAGGTTTCAATTTGGTTTGAGAATTGGTTTTATGAACTAAGTAACTAATAATGCAAATGAAATCAAACAAAGCAATTAACAAGTTGGGGATTCAAAGATAGACTAAGGCGGTTGCTCAGACTCGAATCCTCGCTAGTTCGGTTAAGATGGATGAAACTATGCAATCAAAGAATTTCAACAGACTAAACGACTCGACAATTCCTTTTGTAATCTCTACTCCATGGTCAGGCCGTAGAGATTCTATTCTATCAAACCTACAAGCTCCTATGGTCAAGCTAACTTGCAAGAAATCAAGAACGAACAAGAACAGTGAAATGCCACAAATTCATGCAAAGATATTAGGTTCTTCCAATCTTATGGTCAAGATATTGGGGAACCTAACGACCTCCTAAACTCTAAAATGAAATGCGTTCATGGTCAAATCCGCAAATCAAAGATAAACTCAGAAACTAACAATTGATCAGGTTGCCAGAATCAAAAAGCTTGAATTAGGGTTTAAGAGAAATCGCATCTAAGTCTGAAAGAACATCGATTAACATAAACGGGTTAGAAACCCGAAATCATCCATACAAAATCCTAGTTAATGCTTCATCAAATCTAAACAACCCTAAGAGTTTAGCTCGACATCATTACAGAAGAAATCGCAGAAACAAAGAAGAAGCAAACAGGAGAAGAAGACATCTTACTCCGAGAAAACCTAATCTTGATGAATCCTAGAAACTCCTGAGTTAATCCTCGCTTCCTCTTGCTCAATCGTCACTTCAAAGCTCCGAGTTCTCCCTCCGAGAGTGTCTGGTTAGTCGGGGAAGAAAGAAGAATCAATTGTACATTCTGTTTTTGTCCCAGGAAAGAATAGGATTAAAAATCCCGTCAGATGATGGTACACAGCCGTGTATCATAATACACGGCGTGTATTAGATACACAGCGTGTTTCCTTAGTACACGTCGTGTTTCAGGTACACGGCTTGTATTGTAATACACGCCGTGTATTGCTTCAATTCCAGCTCCAGCATTTTTGCAGCCTCCCGATTCGTCCCTAATCGTCATGGATCACCTGAAATGAACCAAAAACGTGCAAAACACATAAAACGGCCCCAAAGGGCCAAGGGGTACGGAACTCACTCAAAATAATGCAAATTGGACATATAAATCACTAAAAATGTCATCTAATGCGAAGATGAATACGCCAATAATGATACGCATCAAATCACCTCACACTTAGACTTTTGTTTGTCCTCAAACAAATAAAACTTGGAATCACACTCAAATTCACAAGTGACAAGCTCAACCAAACTGACGTTCAATCTCTAATAATTCAACCTATATTGTTTCGTCTAGAAAGCGTAACCTACACATGAAAGAATGTCAACCAAACAAACCCAAGTCTCACTATTCTCTACACACAACAAGTAACAATCACCAATCATGCACGATGCCGACCTAACCGACTAGACTTCCTCACACAGAAAATATTTAGTCACTACAAAAAAAAAGTCCTTTAGCTCGCTCGGAGGGGAAGTATTTAGCGTCGGTCAGTCAGGAACCGACGCTAAACCCTTGACTCGCGTTTGACCGAGGGTTTAGCGTTGGTCGATAGCCGACCGACGCTAAATTCTGACCAAAACCGACGCTAAATCTGGTTTTGGGTCAGAAACGGAGCCTTTGCCCAAAACCAGATTTAGCGTCGCTTGCCGACATGATTTTGCGTCGGTCATCGACCGACGCTAAATTCCGGACCTATTTAAATATCCTGAAACTCTCCCAACTTCTTCTTCTTCCCTCTTCCTCTTCTTCTCCTCTTCTCTTCTTTTTCTTCTCCCTTCTCTTCAGCAAGCTTCTTCTTCCTCTTCCTCTGCTCCTTCTCCAAATATCCAGATCCACATCTTCTCCAAATATTCAGATCCACCTCTTCTTCCTCTTCCCTCTTCCTCTTTTTCTCCTCTTCTCTTCCTTTTCCAGATCTCTAGATCCACCTTCTTCTTCTTCCTCTTCTTCCTCTTCTTCTCCTCTTCTCATCGGTGCTGCCATCGCCGCCCCCATCTTTGATGTGAACCGCTGCAACCGTGGGCACACGACCCTAACCACCGCAAGTCGGACACCGTGCAACGAGGTAGAAACCTTCGGGAACTGGGGCGGAAAAGTACTTTGACCCGTCGGCTATATAACAGCCGGGAACCAGAAGTATCCAGTCGAAGACGCCATGCCAAGAGATGGATGCTCTTAATGATAAGTCGATCCTTCAGTATCGCGTCATGCAGATACAATAAGGGTTTCAGAACAGAGTTCTTTCAAAGGGGGTTTATTTCATAAAAAGTCTGACTTACAAGGGTGGCCGACGGCCTCCTTATATAGGTGAGGGAACAAGCTCTCCTCCCTAAACACTACTTCCTAAATAATAATAAAATAAAGAGTCCTACTTTAAAAGAATCCTAAAACCCCTAAATAAGCCTACTAAAAAGGAATAAAACATAAAATAATAGTTGTAGTCTTTAAAGCAGAATAAAAGACCTAAATTAGGTCAGAAACCCTAATTCGGCCACGGTTGGGCTGCTCGGGCCAATTGGGCCATGGTGGCGGTCATGGGCCTGACCGGCCGGGCGCCGGGCTTGCTTCGGGCGGCGGTTGCGGGCTTCGTGCTCCGGGCTGCTTCAGTGGCGAGGTCCTTGTCCATAAGTCATGTTCTTCGTGATCGGCTCCATAGAACTCATTTGATCGGCCGGCTGCCGGTTTAGGGCTTGGGACTGTTCTCTTCTTGGACCTTCTTCATTTCCGCTCGGGCCTTCTTCTTTAAGCTTCAGGTAGGCCTCCGAGTATCTCCTGGTGTAGCTCTCCGGGGGTTGAGTCGGTCTAAGTGTCACATCTCGGGGCCTTGGACTCCAATTCTTCTCATGGTTCGGCTCAGGGTCATTCCTTGGAAGCTCTCCTCTCCAGGCCAGGTATTCTCGGGCTCTCTTCCTCCTATACTCCAGAAATGCTTCCAGAGGGTCACTCAAAGGGCCTACTTCTTCTTCAGGGCTCCTGGAGGTCAGGCTAGGAGCAGGTTGAGGTTGTTCTTCCTTGCTAGGGTTTAGATCCTTGGCCAGCAGCATGGCCTGGAATAACATTCCATCTCGTGGAGCCTTTCTACCTGCAAGGGATGGCTTAGTTTATATTTCAGAGCGTACCTTGGCTTTAGGGTTTGAATATGGCCTATCCGAGGCTCTTTATGCCTTGTGTGAGGTCCTAGGGCCTTATCTCTGCCTGGTGACTCTGGTGGGGTGTAGGAGTACCGGTTGGCGTCAGGGCAGCATTGTTGGATCTCATCAGTCTCTAGCCATCGTCGCCCCCGTCTCTAGCCATCGTCGCCACTGCCGTCATCGCCACCGTCGCCGCCATCGTCGTCGTGCCACCGTTGCCACCGCCAGCACCAAAAAAATGACCTAATAAATCTAAAAGCACCAAAAAAAGATGACCTAATAAATTTAAGTGACCAAAAGAATGACCTAATAAATCTAAGTGACCAAGTTGCATAACTGGAAAATGGAGTGACCAAATCTGAAAAGGAAAATATTAAATGAATATTAAAAACAAAAAAAATGGCTGAGTCAGCGACCCATTTCGGTCAGCTCAATATTAGCGTCGATCGTGGTTTAATATTCGCGTCGGTCGTGGAAGAACCGACGCTAAATTTAGCGTCGCTACTTTTAACGTTGCTTGTTGTAAGCGACGCTAAATTGTTTAGCGTCGGTCATGACCGACGCTAAACCCCTCTTTTTTTGTAGTGAGTAATAGGGAACTCTCACACTCTGTGTTTAGGGGCGTGTTTGTTTGCATTTCGACCACCATCTCGACCACTATGACAACACGAGTAACTAGTCAAGAAGGTCTTCCCTGCTAGGGACTGTAACGATCCTATACTATGAGGGCTTAGGATAAATGGATGAAGGGATGAATGATGATGAAAGGTATGGTGCGGTGCAGCAATCGACTAACCTCCCTCGAATCAAAGTCTATAGATTCCTATCGTCTAACCAGACACAAGTGGAATAATGTACGCTCGTCCTATGACACCCTCAAGCAACTTAGCACTTTATTTGTTTTTTTTTTCACTACTTATTGCTTTCGTTCTTCCTTATGTAGGGAGAAGAACGGTTCGAACTAAAAACTACTAATACTTGAAACTTTATTTGAACTTTTGTTTTTTTTCTTCTTTTTTTAAGTGCTAAATTTTTAAGTTGCTAGAGGGGTTTACACGTCTGGACATACTAGGTAAGACCACTGGTTAACTGGCTATATGCAAGTCACCACAGACCGACTTCCGGTTAGCTAATCTCAAGCTACTACCACAGGGATCAACGGGGAAAACAAAAACAAGGGAATAAGCTGTAACGTAATATCGAACCGAAAGAACAGACAAAGCTCAAAGGTTTACACCTAAGGGAATTAATACCGGGATGGCTTCTGGCTTAGGTAGCAATTCTAGGTGCCCCTATCATCCTAGTACTCGTGTTATCGTGTGGTCTCGAATAGGTCTCATGCAAATTCTAACTCATTCAAAGTACAAGAAAGCCACTCATAAAGAAACAAGTTGCAGGTTACGTGCAACATATCAAAAGCTCACAATTGGCTGCTAGTCGGGTTCGAATCATTTTCGTGCAATTCAAAGTGAAGCTACAAGACTGATTCTAAAAATCTGTTATGACCGGATTCATTTAATATTAATTCAAGCATGCTGGTTACAGGTTCTAGACAAGACAGTCTAAACGTCATTATTAAATATTGAGAATCAGTTTAGCATTGCAAGTCAAGAACAGAGCAAGTTCCAATCATGGATAGCACATCAACAACCCTCAAAAGTAAACACCCCACCTCACACTTAAAATCGGACATTGTCCTCAATGGACCACACAAAACAGTGAAGAAAAGTGTTAAGGGGTACCGAGAAACAGAGCATGAGGATGCTAGAGATGGCAAGAGTGAGTCATCGGAGTGCATTTCTTGATCAGAGCCTAACTCATGGAAAGCGGAACAACAAATCCTGAAGATAGTGGGAAAGAAAAATAAAACACGATTAGAGCATTCAGAATACAAGAGTTTAACTGACTCGAGCAACAGAACAGTTTAACAAAGACTCAAAACATAAATCGACTCAAAATCCAACGCAAATAAAAAGAAAAATACAAGTCTGAGAGTGAAAAATAAGAAGTCCTGAAGTGATGAAAGTCATCAATGAAAAAATAAGACTGAGATACTGCTGATCCGCCCGCTCCGTCGCTACCCGGAACCCATCATCAACATAGTCATATAGCCTGGAGACATTCTCATCGATCGTGGACACTCTGCCACCCAACTCTGTAATCTGACTGGATAGACTCTTGTAGTGCTCCTCCTGAGTCTTCCAGTGATCCTGTTGCTGTCCCCAATACTAGCCTGCTGCTCCCAGTGACTCTGCTGGGAAGAGGCAACCCCAGCCGGGATGCCCTGTATAGCCTCTATGAGGTGGCTCATGTCATAGGAGGATGAACCTCCACCAGCAGACTGAGGAGCCTCAGAAGTAGGAGGGACCTCAGTGTCTTCCTCGTCCTCCTCCTCCTGCACCTGCGCTCATTTGTTCTTCTCATGCAAAGGTGGACAGTAATCTGGCAAGATGTCCGAAATCCCTCTAGAGCGGGGAAGAGCTGGAGTGATGAGAATCTGAGTCACCCTCTTTTGTAGCGTCACTTGGCCAAACTTATGCATGCATCCGAAGTAGTTCACCAACCTGGTGACATAGGCGCCGCCCACTAGGAAGTCCACCTTGTTAGATGCGTTCTGGGAGGCGAGAAGCTTGGCAACCAGAGGCGCCAAATGGACGCGCTGACCCAAGGCCACGTGACGGATCATGAACAGATCCCGAGCGTTACAGACTCCACCTGCATTCCCCCTCTGGGTGATGGTCTCCCTGAATATAATCTGCATACACCTGTATGTTAGATTGGTCATCAAAGAAGCTTTCGACCGACTAGATACATAGTACCTCATCTCTCCTGAGTTGGTCATCTTCAAAGGGTCCGATGGAGCGAGGTTATGCCAAAACGTCTCGGCTAAGGTGGTGGATTCAGCACCGGTATAAACCACCAAGGTCGGACTCTCCTCCAATTCTTCCTCTGTGTAGAAACCCAAAGCTACACCAAACTGATCTAGGGAGAGCTTACGCTCCTCCCCACCCAAACGGAACCGGATCCCCTTGTTATTGTCTCGCTTCCTCATAGGTTTGAAGCGAAAAGTGGTGATGGCCTCCTTGGTTGGCCACTCATATCCTGGTTCGTCCACCTCAAAGAGCGGGGTCAAACCGGCCCTGTCCAGATTTTCTCTGCCAACCTACTTCTTCAAAGGACTCCCAATTAATTCTAGAAGAAGAGACACTCCTTGATTTCACGCCACTTAGAGAGATCCTTCGAGTCCGTGAAATGGAAACATGCGACTTGTATGGCAGCAGGCATGTCAGCCACCTGGTATGTGGTATCCACCACCACATTCTTTTGCGTCTTAGGTCGTGGTTCCCTACAAACACAAGCAAACAATCCACACGATAAATTCATAGATATGGAATAAACACACGAAATTCTTGTTAACCACAAGGGACTTAGCTCATACAAATTTGGATTAATTCAAGATCATGGCAGCCAAACCAATCAAACATCATGGATTCAAATGATTAAGAACCGACAAATTCAAAAAGTAATGTGAAATCTTCATCACAGCTCAATCAAGGCAAGGTCAATCCAAATCAATCCCTTTAAATGTCAAATAACATCCAAAATCATGCAATACATCTCAAACCATCAGAATTCGTCCAAAATCAGAAAACCCCAATTTGCAAAATATCGGTATAGGAAAGTAACCTATAACATGTAATTCGTCAAGCAAACGGAGTCCAAATAAGCCACGATTCGAAATGGAGCTATCCTAGATGGTTAATTGCAAGAATCCATGGTCAATTTGGCAATTCAAACAACTTCAAAAATTAGGGTTCATGAGGACACCCAATGCAATCCGAAAATTCCACTCCCAAATCCAATGTTCTTCACTTCTAATCATGAAATAAGAGTCAAGAAGAGTTAGGAAGGAAAAATTACCTAGAAGACGACATCTTAACACCCAAAAATGACTTGACAAATGAAATTCGAAGATTGAGCTCCAATGGTGGTGAAGAGCTTCAATGGGGGTGAATGAGATGAATGGGGGATGGAAATTGGTTGTGAGAGTGGTCAGTTCAAGGAAAATAGATGGGAATGAGCGGGTAATGTGATTATGATGAGTTGGGAGCTTGGGAGATGGATTTTGGGTAGTGGAGATTGAAAAATCGAACAAGAGTGGGGGTGTTTTCCGTTGGCGCTGCTGAATGGTGAGGAAGAAGATAAAAATCGAAGAAAGAAGGAAAGAAAACTTACATGGCCCGATGGCAATACACGGCGTGTATTGTAGTACACGGCGTGTATTAACAGTACACGACCATGTACCTTAGCTTTTCTTTTCGGCCGAAAGTTCTCAAATTCTAGGACACGCCCGTGCATTAGCGGTACACGGCGTGTACACAATACAAGGCGTGTATTGTCAGTACACGGCCGTGTAACTTAGCTTCTTTTTTCGTCCGAGATTTCATAGATTCTGGAACACGCCCGTGTCTTACAAGTACACGGCGTGTACTATGATACACGGCGTGTATCATTGGTACACGGCCGTGTATCAAGACCTGTAGCACTCCATAAATTTTGCTTTAATTTGGACGAATCCTGCACACACTTAGCACCCAAAATCATCTCCGGATGACCCCTGGACTCTATAACACTCTCCAGACACGACTGACTCGATACACAACTCTACCACGGACTCGACTCAATAAACTTAAAGACGCCAAACTCAAGTTGCCTCCCGAGAAGCGCTCTTTATTTTACGTCTTTGAGCTAGACGATACCTGGTCTAACGTGCAGCATCCCAGCTCAGAACTTCTTTCAGACTGGCATCTGTGTCCTGAAAGAATACCTTCATCACTCCACTCTGAAGCACAAATTTCTTCCCGCTAGCATGGTAAAGCTGCAATGTACCGTCGCCACGCAATCCAGCTACCTCAAAGGGTCCAAATAGCTCCACTTTGTCCAAGACCACATCTGGGGGTTTGGTAGGAGTACTTTCATGGGGCGGCGCTTTAGCTTTCTTAGGAGGCTTGTTCTTCTTCCTAACTCCACCTGTATCTTGGGTAGATACCATCGCCGCTACCTGATCCTGCAAAGATGAAGACGAATCAGGAGGATCCATATCGGTAAACACCGTATATACTGAAGCATTCTCAAATACTAACGACATGGATTTCTTAGCGGAAGAGTGCACATTAGGGTCAAGTGGAGGAATTTCAAATGTAATAACTTTTTCCTTATCTCGAAAGGTTAACCTCCCAGCCTTTGCATCTATGAGTGCACCAGAAGTGGCTAGGAAGGGTCGTCCCAAGATAAGGGGAATGTTAACAGTCTCCATGCAATCAATAACCACAAAATCAGTCATAAAGTAGCTATCATGCACCCTAACTACAACATTTTCAGCAATGTAGTCAAAATCGGATTTTAATCGTAAAATCGCACGATTTTACGATCTTACCTATAAGAAATGATCATGATTTCACTATAAAATCGGTGGCCTTCAAAATCGGTTAAAATCGGTAACAAAATCGTTAAAATCGTAAAATCACCGATTTTAACAATTTTAGTTATTTTGGTCACCCGCCCGAAATTTCGCTGGTTCTACTCCGAGTTGGTTGATTTTTTTGGTTCAACCTAAAACTATGAACCATTTTTCCCAAATGGGAAATACGAAATCCCTCTTTCCTGCAAAAACGTCGATGCTGAACCCTAATTTCTGCTTCCATCGAAAAATTTTCTCCGACGACGCCAATCTGCTCCAGCGATGAAGTGAGTCTTCTCTGACGGTGCTTCTCCGGCGGTGCTCCTCTTCCTGCCGCTGCAAGTCTCCTATTTCATCATCGACTCCAAGTTCAGTGCTGATTCCTTCTATGCTGCTGATTCCTTCTAGCTCGCTTCTTTCCTTCCGTGCCGATTAATTCGCCGGCGTCCCGTCACCGTCGACTCCAAGTTCGTCATCTTCCCTCCTTCCCTGCAAGTCAACAATCGAAGTCAGCAAGTCTCTCTTCTCCCCTAATTCAAGTCGACGAGGTAAGTCTGTTTGTGACTCATCCTTCTTCCCGTCGATTCCTTTTGCATCGAGTCACCGGTGTCCCTTTCCCGTCGTCTAACCTCCTTCCCTACAACTCTGCAAGTCAGCAGGTATTATTCTCCCCTGCTTGCACCCGACAGCCTCACTCCTCCTTCCCAGAAATTGAAGTCTCACTCCCCTGCTCCAAGTAAGTGCATTAAATCCTCATTCCTCAATTCTTTTCCCCTGCCTCTGTCGGATGTCTTGTTACATGATGATGATGAAAGAAAGGAAGTAGTTGCTCACTTGCTTGCTGATGATGTGTGTATGTTTACTTGCTTGCTGCTTCAAATATGTTTATGTTTATGGTTACTTACAGGCTGTATGTATATATATACACACACAAATGATATGAATAGGGGGGGTGATGAAATTGAATCAGAACTCAGAAGTAGTTGCTTAGTTGCTTGCTTCCTCATTTGATTTTCAATAAGCCATCCAGCAGCCATGTACTCATCACTGATCCCTCTGTCCACATTATGAAGTATTAATTCATCAATTCCCTTATGAAATTCATGTTGGTTGTTTGAGTATTAATGTTTTAAGAGTGTATAATTTCTAAGTTTATTAACATTTTATGTTTATTTACGAATATTTATATATTTTTTAGTTGGGACATAAAATCTTACGATTTTACGATTCCGATTTCACCCAAGTTTTCGATTTTACGTGGAATCAGGATTTTAACTACATTGCCCCTAGGATGTCTAACAGTTTGATCAGCTAGGTTGATATTCATGGTAGTAGGGGTTAACTTAGGCAGTCCTAGACGCTCAAACAACGAGTAAGGCATAACACTGATGCTAGCCCCTAAATCTGCAAGAGCTCTATCAATCAAATAAGTGCCAATAGAACAAGGGAAAAAAAAACTCTCTGGATCAGGTCGCTTTGGCACCACGTGGCTCTGCTTCGGGGCAGACTCGCCAGCTTCATGGAGGGTAACTTAGGCTATCTCCTCTATCTCGTCTGCTCTCGTCTTTTGAGAGGAGTTCTTTGGAAGAGGATTGACAGCTTTGTCTTTCTTCTTGTCAGGAATCACGCTTCTCAGCTCCTCCACCACAGTAACAGCTTCTACATTTTTCAGCTTTTTCTTCTTGGAGAGAATTTCTTTCATATGCCTCGCATAATCCGGGTTTGCAAGAAGTTCTTCCAATAATGCAACTCCCATCTTCTGGTTATTAATTGTCACCTGAGTCTTCCCCAAATTCTCCTTGCTTAGCACAGGTCTGTTCAAGGCAGCATGATAAGGTGTTTTTGGTCGGTAAAGAGCTACTGGTGGAGTAGCTTCTTTTCTTTGCTGCTCCTTCTGACACAACTGCTCCATTGGCATCTCCAATTCCTCCGTGCCATCCTGAAGAGAAACTGCTCCACAGAATTCTTCCTTAGTTTTGCTTCCTCCAGCATTGCTGGATGAAGAGGAGGGGGTTGTGCTAGGTAGAAGACCAACTCCCTTCTCCTTCAGAAAGTTGGTTATTGTCGTCACCCGATCGTCTAGCTTCTTGATAGAGGTCTCGGTGAGTGAGATGTCCTTCTTATTGGATTGAGTTTCAGCAAGAATCTTTTCCAACATGATATCAGAATAGGACTTAGGCACAAAAGAGCTCGAACCACCGTTGTTGTTCTGCCATTCTGGTTCTGATTATTATTCTAGCCTCCTCTGTTCTGCCATTGGGAATTCTGATTTTGATTCCCATTATTCCTCTGATAACCCCCTTGGTTCTGGTTATTGTTCCAGTTCCCTCTATTCTGCCATTGGGAGTTCTGATTTTGATATCCTCCCTGGTTCTGGTTATTCCCTTGGTTTGGGCCACCAACATAAGCAATCTCCTCTTGTTGCTGGTCTTGGTTACTCTCAAACTTCCAAGTACAGACCTCTGCTAAATGACCTGCACCACCGCAATTCGAACAGGGAGTAGATACAGCTGATACATTCTCTGTCCGAGTAAGCACCTTGAACCCTGACGGTGGAGCTGTAGGAACACCCGGTGAAGGAGCTATCTTAGCCCTTTCCAGCTCATGCTTTAATCTCTGCACTTCCATCTCCAAGTTTGAGTTATCCAACTCCAACTGACTCTTAACTATGTCCACTGGTGCAGGAACTGTGGGAACAGGGTATGATGAATCAACGGAGAATCTCTTCTTTTCCGGATGTCTGCCGTCCATCTTCAATGGGTTAGCTTGCATGAGAGATTTGATTTTCATGGAAAAACTCTTGCAAGCATTTAAGGCCGCAGCTGCGGTCATGTCATTCAGGTCCATACTCAAATGCAGAGAGAAATCCTTCCTCTTCTCATAGTCCAGGCCTCGAAGGAATGTAGAGACCATGTTATAGTCATCACATCCATGGCGAGGACAAGCCCGGAGAAGCCCTTGAAATCTCTGCCAAGCCTCATAAAAGTTCTCCTCCGAACCACTCTCGAAACCTGCTATCTGTGCTCTGAGTGCATCTGTTCTAGAAGGAGAGAAGAACTCTTCCAGAAATGCTTTAGCCAGACCATCCCATGTAGTGAAGTGATTTGGCGGGTGATCATACAGCCACAGTTCTGCTAGTCCCTTTAGAGTAAAAGGAAATAACTGAAGCTTGACTGCACTATGATCTGCTTCATTGTTTGAGACTGTCTGAGCTAGCCTTAAGAAATTTCTCACATGAGCATTCGGGTCCTCATTGACACCTCCAGAGAAAGTGTTCCCGTTTGCTTGAATCATGTTGATCAAGTGAGATGGGATGTGCAGATTCCGAGTTCCCGTGTTGGGAATCTGAATGCACGAAGCTGTCCCATCTATGGTCGGTCGATCATAATCCTTCATTGTCCTCTCCGCCATAATTTCTATCTCAGGAGAAAAATGAGGATCTGTGGGAGGGTCTGTAGTAGCAATGGTGGATGGTGAAGGTGAAGATGTAGATGAAGAGGCGGGAGGAGGAGGTACCGGAGTAGTGCCGAAGTGAGTGTAGAACCCTTTTCAGCTATGCGCTTACTAGCACGTTTTTCCTCTGAACCTGCAAACTTGCCTGAAACACCAAAAACAAGAAATACCAAGTAGTATAAAAATGAGGGAGGTAAGAGATGATAAAAGAGTGAATGAAAAGCTCAAACGCACAATGCCTTTCCTAGAAAAAGAAAAGTCCCCGGCAACGGCGCCAAAAACTTGATGCGCAAATTAACGTTCACTAAGTTTTACTCAATTGATTACTCCAAAGAGATCATTTTTTCCCAAGGGTCTTCCTTTCTCTATTACTCAGAAATGTGTGTCAAAGCTTATCGAGGTTTCGATTTGGTTTGAGAATTGGTTTTATGAACTAAGTAACTAATAATGCAAATGAAATCAAACAAAGCAATTAACAAGTTGGGGATTCAAAGATAGACTAAGGAGGTTGCTCAGACTCGAATCCACGCTAGTTCGGTTAAGATGGATGAAACTACGCAATCGAAGAAATTCAACATACTAGACGACTCGACAATTCCTTTTGTAATCTCTACTCCATGGTCAGGCCGTAGAGATTCTATTCTATCAAACCTACAAGCTCCTATGGCCAAGCTAACTTGCAAGAAATCAAGAACGAACAAGAACAGTGAAATGCCACAAATTCATGCAAAGAGATTAGGTTCTTCCAATCCTATGGTCAAGATATTGGGGAACCTAACGACCTCCTAAACTCTAAAATGAAATGCGTTCATGGTCAGATCCGCAAATCAAAGATAAACTCAGAAACTAACAATTGATCAGGTTGCCAGAATCAAAAAGCTTAAATTAGGGTTTAGGAGAAATCGCATCTAAGTCTGAAAGAACATCGATTAACATAAACGGGTTAGAAACCCGAAATCATCCATACAAAATCCTAGTTAATGCTTCATCTAATCTAAACAACCCTAAGAGTTTAGCTCGACATCATTACAGAAGAAACGCAGAAACAAAGAAGAAGCAAACTGGAGAAGAAGACATCTTACTCCGAGAAAACCTAATCTTGATGAATCCTAGAAACTCCTGAGTTAATCCTCGCTTCCTCTTGCTCAATCTTCACTTCAAAGCTCTAAGTTCTCCCTCCGAGAATGTCTGGTTCGTCGGGAAGAAAGAAGAATCAATTGTACGTTCTGTTTTTCTCCCAGGAAAGAATATGATTAAAAATCCCGTCAGATGATGGTACACGGCTGTGTATCATAATACACGACGTGTATTAGATACACGACGTGTTTCCTTACTACACGGCGTGCTTCAGCTACACGGCGTGTATTGTAATACACGCCGTGTATTGCTTCAATTCCAGCTCCAACATTTTTGCAGCCTCCCGATTCGTCCCTAATCGTCATGGATCACCTGAAATGAACCAAAAACATGCAAAATATATAAAACGGCCCCAAAGGGCCAAGGGGTACGGAACTCACTCAAAACAATGCAAATTGGACATATAAATCACTAAAAATATCGTCTAATGTGAAGATGAATACGCCAATAATGAGACGCATCACCTACCGTCTAAATCATCTCGATCAGCCTTTTTAAAATCCATGCTGTCAACTCCTAGGATGTTATCAATAATCTTATTCACTGTATCCAATTCCCTACTATTGAACAAAATAAGAATAAGAATAAAAACGAAACACAAAGTATATAGTTGATTCAATGATCTAATACAGCTATGAAAACCATCAACCTGTGCAATGGTGTAGTCCAATACGAAGACGACGACGGCGGAACACCTTGGGCTTGAACAGACACCTGGAAATGGAGATTAAATGACGGCGGAATACGGGTTGAAGTGGGTGATCGTACAACTGTGCAACGACGTGTAGTCCAGATCAACGATGACGAAGCTGGAACGCGGGCTGCTGCTGCTGCTTATGTTGTTGTTCGCTCCCTTGCGTTTGAACAGACACACCAGGAAAATGGAGATTTAACCACATGAGCTGAATCCATATATACGGATTCACCGATTCAATATCTTCTGACCAATAGATTATATAGAGAGAGACAAACAAACCAAAAAACACATAATTAATACGGGTTGAAGTCGAGATTGTACAATTGCGAGAAGGTGCAGTCCAGATCGATGATCGACGATGACGCTGGAACGTGGGCTGCTGCTGTTGTTGTTGTCGTTGTTGGCTCCCCAATTCACAGCTTGCGATTGAAGCGATAGCTGAAGATGGGTTTGAGTGTAACGGTCGAGCAAAGAGAAAGAGAGCAAAGAGAAATGGAGATGGGTATGTGGGCGGCTCCCTATTTTTTCTCTCTTGGTCTTCGGAGTTATCTATTTACTAGCATATTTTCGGCCCGTTGGCCGATCTATGATAATTAGTAAATGAGGAACGGTCTTGTTCAGTAATGATAAATATAAGATTATGTTTAAAAAATTATAAACCAACTAAAATTTTAAATTTTAAATCAAAATAATTAACATGTGACTTAATTGAGAACTTAAATATTTTAAAGTAGAAAATGTAAACATAGCTAGATAATTGTTTATATAGTACCAAAATACGCATAATATTTAAATTGAGTATCGTGATTAATTTTAGAATACTTTGAAAATGAATTAAGTTCAAATTACATACTAAAATAAAATAGAACTCGCTTTACTTATATAGGTTTGATGAATCAATTCAATGTCAACCTGATCAATACTCTGAATTTGTAAATGACTTGTAACCCGCTTTACATACGGTCCATGACTCATACTATTACACACTTGTGACCTCATTGGTCATTGCTCTTACTAAGGTATAATCTTATTTCTCCAATTTTCTCTAGCTCAATGGATATATTGATTGACAAATACTTCTCTTAAATATTCATAATTTTTTTAATTTATGCAACTCAAATTTGTTTTTAATTTATACTTCTCTTAAACAATCTTATCAAATGAGTGATGTATTCTAAACTAATACGACTTCAAAATTTTAACAAAATATTTGATTTACCAACAAAAGTAAGTTCAAGACAAACAAATAAAATTGAGACTAAAAAAATCAACACTGTAACAAAAAAAAATTTGAGGAATGAAATCTTAATTGACCTATTAAAACTTAGAAGACTATGGAAATAAGGATCATGTTATATGAATATCTTAGGTTTGATGAATATGTCCAATTCAATCTAACTCAATCCGATTAATACTAAGAATTTGTTAATAGTAAATGTTTTGTTACCCTCTTTACTTACTATCATATGACTCATACTATTACACACTTGTAACCTCATTGGTCATTGCTCTTACTAAAGTACAATCTTATTTATCCAATTTTGTCTAGCTTACTAATAGGTATTCTCCAAGGTAGTCATTTTCATTGACGACCTTCTGAAATTGCATTCATTCGTACCAAATATTTAATATTTAAACGAAGAAACAATGACAAGAAGTTTGCTGACATTCCTAGATAAGTCAACTTGATAGCGAACAATTGATGAGCCCGTTAGGGAGCTTGCGTAAGGTGTTCAATCCAAGATCAAGAGCAAGAATGTCATGAGAGAAACTTAGCATAGCAAATGAAGCGGTGGACTAATGTAATGCTCCATCAACAAAGACTCATCTATGCTCTTCAGTATTGCTCTTAGTAATGATGGGAAAAGGAATTGCATGCCCAAGAAAAACACCTGTTTCTGACGTTGTAATTTTCAGCTTCATCAGATTGTGTAATCATGACCACCTTATAATCTTTCGAGATTTCGTTCGTATCCAAACTCGTACTTTTCCGGGAATTGGAATTTTGTAGCCTAATTTAAAATTTTATGTACCGTCAGTAGCCAATTGCGTAACTATGTCCAAAACTAGCACAATCTGACCCGCAGCCAGCGCGTAGCCAGCCAGCCAGCGCATTGCTGTCCAGCCAGCGCATAGCTGGCCAGCTAGCGCAGCGCTGGCCAGCAAGCAAAGTAAAAAAGAAAGTGAAGTTTGCAAAAACATAATTGAAAATTGAATATAGTAAAATAGCAAATTGGTCACTTTTCTTTACTTTTTTTATAGATGGATTATTATTATTATTATCATTATTATTTTGATAATATAAGTCGGCCTTGATAAAATGATAATATATATAAACTAGGATTAATCACAAAAAAAATTATTAACCGCCACAATCTCTTGAATTATGGATCACGAGGTCACGTTTGTTGGAGACACAACAATGAAGGAGAGAAATGACAAACGTGACTTCGGGATCCGTAATTCAAAGTTAAAATAACCGTGATCCGAAGTCCTGTCCTGCTGGTCTGGCTATGCACTGATTGATTTCATGTTAAAAAAATTATTGCAATTTGTTCTCTCCTTCATTGTTGTGTCTCCAACTGACCTCGTGATCCGTAATTCAAGAGATTGTGGCGGTCAGTGTAGTCAAAATCGCGATTTTAATCTTAAAATCGTACGATTTTACGATCTCACCTATGAGAAACGATCCAGATTTCACTACAAAATCGCGGGCCTTCAAAATCGGGTGAAATCGAGAGAAAAATCGTTAAAATCATAAAATCAACGATTTTACGATTTTTTACGATTTTTGTAATTTTCCTGACTAGACCAAAATCTCAATGGGTTGGTTCGTTTTTTGGTTCAACTTGAGAATCTAACCCATTTTCCCAAATCCCTCTTTTCCCAAAATAACTCGCTGAACCCTAATTCCGCAAAATCGAAAGTTTGATTCTTCTACAACTATCGCCGGCGCTGCTTCTCCTTGATTTTTCTCCGTTTCTCACCGGCGGTGCTTCTCCTCGGCTGCAAGTCACCAACGTCGCTTTTGCGTCGACGACTTCCTTCTATTCGCCCCTTCGTCATCATCCGATACTCCAATTCTTCTCCAGCTTCGTCGTCGTCCGTTCTCTGTGTCGGCGATTCTTCTCCAATTTCGTCGTCGTCTCGTCCCTTCACCGTCGACTCGAGACTTCCTTCTCCCCTCAGTCCCTCCTTCGCCGGCCTCCCTCACCATCTAGCATCTTCCCTCACTCGGACACAAGGTCAGCAACATCATCTTCCTTCTCCACTGCTTCAAGTCAGTAAGTCAACCTTCTTTGTCCTTCCTGTCGATTCCCTCCTTCCCTGCAAGCTCTCATTCATACCTTCACCTTTCCCAGAAATTGACTCATTTATACCTTCCTGTGATTTTGATTCTATTAGGACTCATGTGATTTGTGTTCAATTTTATATATGATGATATCTTGTTACAACCATAATGACAATACTAAATTAAACTATGTTTTCTATGTACGTGACTTCATTAAAACCGAACATGAAACTTATGATTTCATTCAGCTTCTTCATGGGAAAAGCATAATTTTACCTATTATTGATAGTTTTCATGTGCTTCTCCTTTTTGTCTCTATTCTTTGTCTTGTCCTTCTTTCCGCCTTTGTTATTTTCTTTGTTGTTTACTAGTGTTTCCTCTTCACCTTTTGTATGGTGGTGTATTCTCTACGATTTGTTCCTTCGCGATGAGTTCTAATTTTCATCTTATTCGTATGTCCATCTATTTCACAGGTTCTTGCAGAAGGAGATAGTTCTCTCAAAGCTACAGTTGCTTGAATCTGCAGCATCATACACTAATCCACGTGTTTAAGTTGCAGAGGCTAAAAACTCCATTCTCTCTTTTAGTTGATCATATTCCTTAGTGCTTTAGGATAACAATGTAAGATATAACTATAGAATACATTGACAGAATCTAATTTCTATGATGTTATCAATAAGTGGAAGAAGTACATAAAGCATGATAACATGATCAACTCAACAGTGCTCCAAGCCTCCAAGAAAACAAATATAAAGGCAGAAGTTGTTCTGAAAACATTAGCCATTAAACCCAAATCCTTCTTCTCTACTATTACAGTGAGGGTATAGAGATAGCAATATCACTTTTTTCACAACTGTGACCTTGAACTTGAACTGACTTTCTCGAACTTCACATCTTCGACATTGCGTATCCACAACATCAATGAGGTGATATGCATATTGAAGTAGATTTCATCTGTCCAAAATCCGAAAAGAATTGATCAAAACAGGAGAAGTGTTGATTGAGTAGTACCTGCATCTGCTTTAGTGAAGCACAGAGGTGTAGGATCCTGAAAACATTTCCATAGAAGCCTCCCTTGCTGGCCAAGACTCACATTTCTACACGAGATGAAATGATTTTTTAACGTTATTTCTAGCGAGATAAATCAATTTACGGTAAAGATTGGAACGATGGTACGGAATACAAACCTTTCAACTGGTTCAAAATATGCAGAGTTTCAGCATTTGCAGGAGTCTTCATCTCGTGCTCACAAACGAGTTGAACATCAGACCTCTACCCCTAGCATCACTGATACTACAAGAAAAAAGGTCTATGGCGACCGGAAAAACGGTCGCTAGTACGCTAAAAACGGTCGCCAAATGAAGAATACGGTCGCCATTACTTATTGCGACCGTGGCCAATTTTGGTAGCTAACTTGGCCGTGACTATTATTTTTGGCGACCGGAAAATGATACGGTCTTTATTATATTTTGGCTACCGTTTTTATATACGGTGATTATAATTTACAACAACGACTGTTTTCACCCTCGACTACATTTGGTGACCGTATTTGTTTCCGATCCCTACAGTTTCTTGTGACCGTTTATACGGTCACTACCTCTTAGCATTTCAGAACTAGATATGGATGTGGCAACCGAAATTACGGTAGCTATTTCATTTCTATTATAAATTATAATTATATTCATATTTTAATTTTACCATTCACATGCATAGAAAATAAATATAAATTTATACCACTTACATGAGCCATCAACATGCAACCATTTCATAAGTAGAAATATATTTCAAGAATTCGTACCGCGTGAAACACTTTAATTAATAAGTTGTAACTCACCCATTTTAACTCTGATTTTGATTCTATTAGGACTCATGTGATTTGTGTTCAATTTTATATATGATGATATCTTGTTACAACCATAATGACAATACTAAATTAAACTATGTTTTCTATGTACGTGACTTCATTAAAACCGAACATGAAACTTATGGTTTCATTCAGCTTCTTCATGGGAAAAGCATAATTTTTTTTATGAATAATGCATAAATATTCATCTACAAAATGTGAGTGAAAATAATTACACCCATAACATTTATGTAAGCTTTTTTTGTTGACTACATTCAAAATACGTAATTTCTAGAAAACTAGGCTAGATCTCGCGGGGTTTTTAATAGTATTTCACTTAAATATTATCACTTAGTTTAGCGTTGATAATTTAATCCGTATTATTAGGTGTGAGAGAGAGAAAATGTAGTATAAATTGATTAACCCTAAGACCATGAGACAGAAAAATAGGCAGCCGCCCACTACCACTGTTCCTCTCCTCTCTTTCATTTCCAACAACAGCAGCAGCAGTATTTCAGGTGTGAATTGGGGAGCCGCCAACAACAACAGTAGCAGCGCTCCGGTGTCGTCAACGATCTGGACTGCACCGGCGCAGCTGCTGCTGCAGCCCTCAAACCCATCTCCATTTCCACGTCTGGACTGCACCGTGCACAGTCATACGATATGGACTTCAATCAGGTTGATAGTTTACATAGCTGTATTAGATTATTGAATCAACTATATATATACTTTGAGTTTTGTTTTTATTCTTATTCTTATTTTGTTCAATTGTAGGGAATTGGGAGTTGACAACATGGATTTTAAAGAGGACGATGGATATGAATCAGACTATAGATTTAGGTGAGTATACTTCAAGTTTTATAGTTTCGACTGTGTATGACATTTTAAATTTAACATGACTTTGTTGTTGTCAACAGAGACTGGCCTGATTCAAAATTCCAAATGTTATTTGCGATGCAATTTGATCGCTCGAAAGTGGAATGAAGGCTTCGGAAAGAAATAATTGTTCCTCAACTTGTGGCTCATTTCCATATCTTTTTGGTATAATAATTTTCTTACTTCAATCAACAATACTTATGATTTTGGATGCTTATATTTGCTTTCTTTATTGACTTGAAAATCTGCGAAACAGTGCATGTTCTGCAGAAGGGGGTTCATTGTCACTCGGGTTATTGTAGACGGCGCACATCGCATCTACCCCGCACAACAAGGAAGGGAAGTCAAGGGCTGGCTCGTGCTAGGGATGCAACTACCTGTGTTTGCCTTGGCTGCCTCACTTGTAGATTCCTTGACTGTAACTGTGTACCTGCGTCGACTTCATTCAGAATGTCGACCCTTAGTTTCGTTGCATTGAAGCTTTTTGTTGAATTGAAGCCTGTAGTGTTTGTGCAATGGCGGAACCAAGATTGGTATAAGGGGGAGCCAAATTATAAAATGAAAATAGGTGCCACCGGCAAAAAAATTCAAAATTGCATAGTAGTAGAAAAAAAAATATTAATCTAATACTACGTAAAAATACATAATAAATTGTTTGATTATAAGTTGCTTAATTAGTAAAAAAGAATTATATGTGCCACCGTCAATTTTTTCTTCAAATTTGGATGATTTATGATCAAATATTGTAATTATTACATATTATAAGTTGATTCCGAGTAACTATTACGTAAAATTTAAGACAACATTTCACCGAAACATCGTAGTGGTGGAGCCGAACTTCAAATACCCCGGCGCCAAACTCCGAAAGTACTAAATATTACATATAATTTTACACTCGATACCGGGGAGGGGGAGCCGTGGCTCCCCTAGCTCCCCTATCTCCGCCATTGAGTATTTGTATAGCTCAGTCCTCCACAGTGCTACCGTCTTCCAAGTAGAAGTGACGATGCTTACTGGCCAACTTAAGCTTTCATCAAAATCATATATTATATATCCTATAAATATTGCAAATCTTTTGTACACTTAAGGCCTATTAATTATGTAAAAATGATTGATATTATCAATTTAAACTTAAGAGTGCAAGTATATTTTGTTTCATCTAATCAAAATTCATTTGAAAAGGTTATCGTAAGAATCCCTAGCAGATTCGGTATTCTTCATATAACACTACTAAAAGGGATAACAGCTAATGACACTAGGATTAAATAAATGTCATTGCACATACCCTGATATCCGGAAATTCCTACCGTTAGGATATCCCTTAGTGTTCTCATATGAGGACACCTCTTAGAGTCATAGGATTAAATCTCAGAGATCTTAAGGTCAATATTAATTGATATAAGGGTAATTTCATTGTTTGAGATATTGCAAATTTTAAATTTTGATTTTTTTCCATAATGATAATTATTACATTAATTTCGGATTTTTTTTTTTTTTGGTGAAAGGACGCCAAGCGTCAAGCAATTAATTAATCAACCTGGTCTCGGAGATACCCATACAATCATAACGGATAAAATACGCAAGATTCCTATCAGCTGGGTCAACCGGATGGGTTCCACGAGGGTTAGTATGACCGCGGCTAGCAAGATGATCCGCCGCGTGATTTGCTTCCCGAAAAACATGGATAAGCTTCACCTCCCATTCACGTTTCATCCACTCCTGAAATTCCAGCACATCAAGAGCGTGGCTGTGAGCAACGTCCGAGCTTGTCTCACGCAGTAGTGCCACCACAGCCTGTGAATCAATTTGGATCTCCAGCCGGCGGACTCCATAGTCCCAAGCCCGTCGAACACCCTCCAAGGCTCCTCGAATCTCGGCTCTAGTAATAGAACAAATGCCCAAGTTCATAGTATATGCCAGAATGCAATTGCCATTGTTGTCTCTAAGGATGCCTCCTGTCGCCGCCCTCCCTTGTTGTCCCTGCACAGATCCATCCGAATTAAGAGTGAACCAACCGTGCGGACCTGCCTTCCACGAAACCTCTGCCCATCGCCTCAAAGACTGTCTTTCCAGCAAAATCTCATCTCTTGCCATGGCCCTAACCACTGTTTCTTGCCAACGACAGCTCCTGAATGCCACTGTGGAAGGGTCGGCTGAGTTATTTGCAAAGATGGATTCGTTCCTAGCTTTCCATAGGTTGTGGCAGACAATACCAAACAGTAAGCTGGCATCCGATTTTAAGAAATGGTTTAGCCAATCAGTGTAAGAACCCCGCCACACTGCCCCTGTAACATCAAATCCAGCCGTCTGCTTCCATGTTTCAGCTGCAACAGGGCACTCACGGAGAACGTGATTAGAATCCTCGATGGTCGCCGCACAACGAGGGCAGGAAGCATCCTGACTCAGCCCCCGTCGATGACGTGCATCGTTCGTTAGAAGCCGATCCTTTGTCGCGAGCCATAGGAAGAATCTAACCCGGCAAGGGCCCTTCCATCTCCAGATCGAATTCCATCTATCCGCGTCAGTTGCAGCTTCAACCTTCCCGATCAGATCGTACGCTGACTTAATCGTAAACAAGCCAGACTTCTCGCAACCCCAAACCCAATCGTCAGTACCGCTATCCTCTTTCGGCGGAGTCATCCCTACAATTATATCCACTGCATCCGGAGGAAGGAGGGTTTCAAGAAGACCAAAATTCCAAGTTCCATCTGTCGTGGTGAATTCTACAACCGAACTGTCAAGATCAGCACCCTGCCCTGAGGGATCTGCATAGTCAATCAGCTTTAAACCCGCATCGACCCAGCAAGTTATCCAGAATTGAGTATCTTTCCCATCCCGAATCGATGACCTACCTCCTTCCAACATCGTATTCCACTCCCTCGTAATCCCCTTCCAGATCGGCGAGCAAGATACCAATTTCCGTGGTTCCAAGCCTGCAGAGACAGAGTGTTTGAAATATTTGTGCTGAATACCTTGACCCAGAGCCGGTTACTGTCTTTGAAAAAGATAAATGCCAACTTAGTAATATATGCCCTGTTGAGCTGTCGTGCCTGGCGCAGACCGAGACCACCATTTTCCTTAGGGACGCATATCTTATCCCAAGCAACCAAGGGAATCTTCCTCTCTTCCGCTGTCGTGCCCCAAATAAAATTCCTGATTCGTTTATCAATTTCCTCACAGGTGGAAACTGGGAGGACCGAGGTTTGCATCGCGTAAGCTGGGATGGCAGCCAGCACTGATTGAGCGAGCGTAACCCTACTGGCCAGGGAAAGAGATTTAGCTTTCCATCCTGCCAACTTCTTATCGATGCGGTCAAGAATCTCCTGATAAGTATGACCATTAACCCGCTCGTGGAGAATGGGTACACCCAGATAACGTCCAAGATTCTGAGTAAGCGGAATGCCCAGCAGAAGGGAGATCAGAGACTGGCATGTCTATTAGTATTCTTGGAACAGAAAATGACCGACTTCTCTCGACTAATCTCCTGTCCCGAAGCTGCACTGAATCTATCCAGACACCTCCTAATAACACGAGCTTGATTCTCCGAAGCCTCTGCAAACAAAATCAGATCATCGGCATAGAAGAGATGGGAAATCAGTGGTCCACCCGCCGATAAAGACACCGGCTTCCACTCCCCAGCCTCCACCGCCTCGTCAATAATATGACTAAGTCGTTCCATACAGATGGTAAAGAGGAAAGGTGAGAGTGGGCAACCCTGACGAATGCCTCTTTGAGGAGAGAACTGTTCTGTGAGACCTCCATTCCACAATATTTCAAACCGAGCCGTTCGAACGCAGGACATAATTAACTCCACCGTTTCCATAGGCAACCCTGTTGCACCCAGAGACTCCTCCAAGAACGACCACCGAATCCTGTCATAGGCCTTCATCAGGTCAATTTTTAACACCATCCTCTTCTCTTTATCTTTCAACCGCTCCATCGAGTGAATAACCTCTTGAAGAATAATAATATTCTCCAATATCTGACGGCCTGGGACAAAGCTACCCTGATTAGAGGTAATCAACGACTGCATCAAAGGTCTTAGTCTAGTAGCGAGGCACTTAGTCAGGATCTTATAGCTCACGTTACAAAGACTGATAGGTCTAAAATGCTGCATACACTCTGGGTCTGATCTCTTCGGTATCAAAACGATGATTGTATCGTTAATCTGGCTAACCCAATCCGGAGAGGAGAAACAATGCTGGATAAGCTGAGACATCGACGGACCCACTGTATCCCAATGTTTCTGAAAGAAAATCGGATGGAAACCATCTTTGCCCGGCGCCTTAAGACTCCCCATGCTCCTCACAATCGCCAAAATTTTGTCACAGGAGGGGATTATGCGCATTCTAGCCGCCTGGGCATCTGTGAGTTTATAAAATCCATTCGGGACCGGCCAGCTCACCGAAGGAGCATCTCTATACACCTCCATAAAGTAATTTTGGGTCATTCTCTTCAATTCATCTGCATCTTCTTCCCAGGACCCATCAGGAAGTCGGAGCGATGAAATCTTATTGAAGCTCCTTCGCTTCAGAGTTGACATGTGAAAGAAATGAGTGTTTCTGTCGCCGTCCCTAATCCAATCCCTGCAAACTTCTGTCTCCAAAGTGTTGCCTCTTCCCATAGAATCGGGTAGGATCGAACTCATTCATTTATTAAAATTCAAAAACTTGTTAATGTGTCAAGTCTATATCGTTCAAATAGAGCGAGCTCGAGCATCGAGCTGAATCAGGTAGGCTCGTCGTCAACTCATTGAGTTTGGTCGAGTTCGAGCCTACCCGATTCAGCTCGATTCGTCAACTCGTTGAGTTTGGCTTGTTAAAGAATTAATCATCGACAAGCTCCCGAGTTAAAGAATTAATCATCGACAAGTTCGCGAGTAAGAATTGAATTCAATTTAGTTACGATTATGATAGCACGATTAAATTCATTATTGAAATTCAATTGACAAAATTATATAAACTAGTGATCATTTTTAATTATAAAAAATTGGGTATCCTGTTTGCAATGTTTGCAAAGTAATAATGAAGATTTCATATAATATAAGTGAGTATATAAGTATCAGGCGATGTCGCCTGTTTCTTGGGCGAGGTCGCCCAGGCCTGGGGCGAGTTCGCCTAGGCCTGTGGGCGAGATTATACCTACATATGTACATAGTTTCAAAACGTATTTATTTTGGTATATAGTTTAATTTTTTTATTTATTATGGTGAAAAGCCCCAATTATGATGTAGAATTTTTAAGTGCAATTAATTAATTTATTTTTAAAATTTTATTTTCTACCCCATTTTGTTTTTTTGAAGATTACAAATTGTTTAGTAACTAATTAATTTCATTTTTTTGGGATAATCACAATTTCCATTTTTTTCTTCACTTTCCTTAATATTTATTCAGAAGTATTAATCTTTATTTGGTAATCAAAATCCCTATAATTAATTTAGCAATATCCTACGATTTCTTCCCAAACTTTACTCCCTCTTTCTTTTTTTGAAAATTGTTTACTAGCTTGTCACATTGTTTGCCACATTTGTAATGGAAGGGCTTGTTTGTTGTATGTTCTAGGTAAAAGGGGCTTGTTTCGTGCAATTAATAGTAGGGAGACCTATTTGTTTTCTTTCAATAGTACAGGAGCCTCCCGACCTATTATCCTATTAATAAATTAGGTCTTAGATATCGATATGAATATTTACTATTTAGACACAAACGGTGTCCAATTTTAATGTGAAACGAGTGAGTTATGGTCAGAAAATTGTAGAATCGGAGAGATCGGAAACGTACCATGGACATTGACTTCTTATTCTATTTCGGTGAAAATAAAGTGTTTTTCTTAAAGATTGTCGTTACCTTGAAATAGAAAACAAAGTCATTAAAAAAGATTCTATTAAAAAACCGCCAGATCTAGCATGGTCTTCTAGAAATTAAGTTGTTTTGAATGTAGTAAAACACAAAATTAAAGGGTTTTTGTAGTTTGGGGGTCAGAATTACGTAATTATGTACCGTCAGTGACTAAACATCGAAATTTAAACTTGATTTGTACTGACTACAAGAAAAAAGGTCTATGGCGACCGGAAAAACGGTCGCTAGTACGCTAAAAACGGTCGCCAAATGAAGAATACGGTCGCCATTACTTATTGCGACCGTGGCCAATTTTGGTAGCTAACTTGGCCGTGACTATTGTTTTTGGCGACCGGAAAATGATACGGTCTTTATTATATTTTGGCTACCGTTTTTATATACGTTGATTATAATTTTACAACAACGACCGTGTTCACCCTCGACTACATTTGGTGACCGTATTTGTTTCCGATCCCTACAGTTTCTTGTGACCGTTTAGACGGTCACTACCTCTCTTAGCATTTCAGAACTAGATATGGATGTGGCAACCGAAATTACGGTAGCTATTTCATTTCTATTATAAAGTATAATTATATTCATATTTTAATTTTACCATTCACATGCATAGAAAATAAATATAAATTTATACCACTTACATGAGCCATCAACATGCAACCATTTCATAAGTAGAAATATATTTCAAGAAATCATCTCACATTAATAGTTCAATCAATCTTACATAAATAATAATAATATTCTAGAAACCATATGATGTTTCAATGAAAATTCTATCAACTAATATATACCTTAAGGCGTAGGTACTCATATCATATGAGCTTTAACAAAAAGTTGGTTTCTAATAACCATGTGTTCACAAAAGATTGACTCTTCCATTAGTCTTCACAAAATACTTCATTCATGTGTTCCTTCATATTATATGCTTCTAGAGAATATTGGACTCTTCCATAAGTCTTCCATGATACTCAAATCTCACAAACTTCACACCTGAAAATGATGTAAAAACAAGAATAATAAAAGTTAGTAAACTGCTCTTTATATTACAACATGCATATCCAGGAAACATGCATATCCGGGTAAGTTTACTGCATTAGAAAAAGGACCTGATAAATGAATATGTTAGTATTGTATAGGTTTAGTGGATTGGCGATCATATTCTATGTCAGAAATATGGGACTAATATGAATTGGAGAAACCACCTTGATCCCCTACCAACTTCCTAATTCAACTACAGTGACCACAATTACATCCCCTGTTCTATAGCAACAATACCAAATGACATCCAATCCAATGCATCCATCCACACACACAATAGCAGTTCAACTCAAGTAAGTAACAACAAACAATGTAAGCAAAAGGCATACAAAATGGATGGACCTAGCTAGCTAGCAGTTCAAACAAAATAACCCCTTGTAAGCAACTCAAGTAGCAGTTCAAGCAAGCAAGCAGGAACATCCATCCACAAAATAACCCCCACATAAGCAACTCAAGTAGCAGTTCAAGCAAGCAAGCAGGAAATAACCCCATGCTTCCTCAAGATACCAAAAACGAGGGTTAAGTCAAATTCTCACCCCCACGCCAACTGTAGGACCACAAATAACAAATAATAATAAAAACAGCAGCCTAAAACATGTCAAGCTTAACATTTTCAGCACTATTCTCCCACCCCACAAATCTATTTTCAGCAACCCATAAATTCAACAAAACCAGCAAAAACAGAGAAACAAACTATAAATGCAAAGTGTGTACTTGTTGCATGTTGCAGAGTTTCAACAAGTTCTACATTTTTTCTCACCAATATGCCCAAATGATTTATAATTAATTGATTTCTCTACAACAAATTAGGTTGCACCACTAGCTAGCTAACTAACTTATTATTCATACAAGCTACTAGTGTGATAATGAGAACAAAGGGTTAATAGTGTATATTATCCCCTCTCTTACCTCACCTTCACGCCAATAAACAAGAAAACTAAAAGGTTCTTCATTTCATACCGAATAGAATTGATTGGTCGGTTCAATCCAAATCAACAATCAAAATACTTAGTTTCTGAAACAGATAAGTTCCATAGTTATTGGAATACTTAGTTTCTGAACAGATTAGTTCCATAATTATTGGAATTGCATCAATGAGACAATCATTTTATATATTAATCCCTTCCCTGAACCACTATATAAAGAATGAGAAGCATAGAACATATATAGTATATAAATAACTGGAACAACTCAATTGAAAAACTACAATTTCTGCTGGTGCAAACAATGAACAGCTCAAAAGGGAAAGAAAACAGTTGATTCATCGAGGAAAATGCAACCAATTGGATACATCTTTCCAGAAACCAATAGTGAGTCAATTACCTTCCTAATAAAGTAGTATATCAAAGATTAGCTTTAGCTTACAAGAGACATAAAAGCTCATTCACAGTTTCATTATAAAACATGATTTGTCTTAGCTAAAATTTATAATCAATGTTAGGAAATACAAGAAAGAAACTATTCATGAGGAATAAATGCAAAGTAAACATCAAATTCACTTTCAATCTGTTGCTTTATAAACTGCATCCCAATTTCAACAAACAGAGGATTAGATGGAACACTCAGGTATATGCAGCACTAACATGGGTTTTGTTCAGTGTTCCTAAGGAAATACCATGATGATATTAGATGATCTTTCAAGTTTGTTGATATCTAGTATGTTTAATTCCAAATATTTTTCCCCATAGCCTTCTCCTATTCACAATTAAGATTCATCCTTTAGAATCATCATCTCCATTCCCCATATGAAACCACAGGTATTGCAGACAGTAAGTAAAAACTGAATTAAATGTTAGGAAATTCTGATATACAACAAGCATATTTTCGTATTGGGAAAAGAAGGTAGGGTTTGATACATATGGGTTTTTTTTAGGGAAGGTAAAGCTGGACAAACTTGAAGGCCACATATGGATATTACTAAAAGTAAGAAGCTGAATTACTATATTATTTCTTGAATGAATGGTGAACTTTCATATAACAAAAGCAACAACAAGAATCTGTTCATACACATGTGCCAAACCAACACCCCATTCCCCACCCCAAAAAGGAACACCAAAGGGCTTAATAACTATACAAACACATCCACCAGCAAGGGAACACTATATGAGAACACTATATTATTGGTGCTTTCTTCCAAAAATGTAATTACACTACTGAACTACATCCAAAATTCTGCACAGTAGCAGCTACCCTTTCTCAAGTACTAGCTTGTGATGTGGATGAGATGCTTTGACTTTTTAGTTAACCACTAATTAAAAGAGCTTAAGGTTTCCTTCATGGATAAGATTAATAATTAACAAGCTGTATAGTAAAGAAATTGATTACAAAATGTAATGGTCACAGATCAGAGTTGCTGCTGGGAGGTTTATTATGTTATCATCCACACTACTCAAAGGTGTGGTTATAGCACTCAGCGTTTTTTAGTCTAAGTGCTTGAATCATGAAAAAAGCAACTCAGAAACCTTAAATTATTCTATGTACAAGTGAAAACAGAACAACTAGCAGATTTTTCGATGGAAAGCAAAGCAGGACATGGAGACAAGAGTACATAAATCCATTATTTCCTCCATTGTGAAGGAGTTTTCATCATTCAGATTATGGAGAGAGTAGATGAAGATAGATATAACATACCAGTAACAGAGCTTCGTGAGATTAAAACGAAGGAGCTGAAGTCGGAAGTAACTCGGCACGCCAAACTGAAGAACAAAGCAAAATGACGACCTGCAAAGCTTTCCCCCTTTTCTCAAAGACCTAAAACTTCAGAAAGGTTTCGGTTTAGGATTCGGAGAGAATCGATGGAGGTCGGAAGGAGAAAAGCAACACAAATGACACAGGATTTCAGATCAAAGAAGTTATGGGAAGAAAATGAAAGATAAATCGGACAAGAAGAAGACATGAGGAAGTTTACCTGTGTTAATCTTCTTGAGAATCGGTAAGAAAAAGAAACTTTTGTTTGTAGAAATCGCCATGGAAGAAGAATGGTGCGTTTGACCTAGAAAATTTTCAGACTAAAAGAACTTTTGGTTAGGGAAAAAATAATGGAAATATATTTTTGCCGTCAAAATATTTGCAGCAGCGGGAAATAATTCACTGCTGGGCTTTTGCCGCTCATTCCAGTGGCCACCGTGGCTGTGGTACCTATTAAATTGGGATTTTCACAATTTTATATAATGACCGGAAATTTTTTGTAAATCCTTTGTATGAACACAATGGGACTGTATTAGTATACGATTCCTATTATTTCACAATAAAGACCGTATTAATTACGGTCGCCAAAATTACGGTCCCTACTGCATCATTTTCTTGTAGTAGTGGTACCTATTAAATTGGGATTTTCACAATTTAATATAATGACCGGAAATTTTTTGTAAATCCTTTGTATGAACACAATGGGGACCGTATTAGTATACGATCCCTATTATTTCACAATAAAGACTGTATTAATTACGGTCGCCAAAATTACGGTCCCTACTGCATCATTTTCTTGTAGTAACAGTACAAATCAAGTTTAAATTTCGACACGAATTGAGGTTCGAAGTTAAAAGATTTTTCATTTTACCTTCATATTTGTCCTTGAGTGCAGTAAGTTTATCTTTCATGTAGCCACCCGCAACTGAAGCATATTGTAATATCTTTCATGTCCCACACTGTAATACTAGGCGATTCAATGGAAGAAAGAAAATAGCTGACCTTTGCCATTGTGACAATATTAGGAAAATTATTGGCAAATTTGGATGCTCCACCCTGCTAAATATATGAACTTCTACCATGAACTCTTTTTCCCAATCTTCCCGTCTGATCTTAACATCATCCGCTAATAGATTGCTCTAAACTTCACATTACACAGAAATATGCCAAAATAAATTGCTATATGAATTCACCCCATTCTGTAGTGAACCTGAAAAATTTATGTCCAATCACCTCAATTTTGCAATCATATAACAAATCCACAACTTATAGCTTTCCGTTTCTTCGTCTCATATACATCGTAACTTTTTTGTCAACACAACTGCATCGTAACATTTTCCGCGGCAAAGCGCGGGATATTTCTAGTATTAAATTACAACGTAATAAATGAAATGGGACCAAATATTTACCACTCCTACTAGCGCCACGCTCACTGGTGAGCTAGAAGCTGGCTGGCCAGCGCCACGCTCTCCAGTGAGCGCGGCACTGACATCCTTTCGCATTTGACCCTGTTTGGACATATTTCGATGTTTAGCCACTGACGGTACATAATTACGTAATTCTGACCCCCAAACTACAAAACCCCTTTAATTTTGTGTTTTACTACATTCAAAACAACTTAATTTCTAGAAGACCATGCTAGATCTGGCGGTTTTTTAATAGAATCTTTTTAATGACTTTGTTTTCTATTTCAAGGTACGACAATCTTTAAGAAAAACACTTTATTTTCACCAAAATAGAATAAGAAGTCAATGTCCATGGTACGTTTCCGATCTCTCTGATTCTACAATTTTCTGACCATAACTCACTCGTTTCACATTAAAATTGGACACCGTTTATGTCTAAATAGTAAATATTCATATCGATATCTAAGACCTAATTTATTAATAGGATAATAGGTCGGGAGGCTCCTGTACTATTGAAAGATAACAAATAGGTCTCTCTACTATTAATTGCACGAAACAAGCCCCTTTACCTAGAACATACAACAAACAAGCCCTTCCATTACAAATGTGGCAAACAATGTGACAAGCTAGTAAACAATTTTCAAAAAAGAAAGAGGGAGTAAAGTTTGGGAAGAAATCATAGGATATTGCTAAATTAATTATAGGAATTTTGATTACCAAATAAAGATTAATACTTCTGAATAAATATTAAGGAAAGTGAAGAAAAAAATGGAAATTGTGATTATCCCAAAAAAATGAAATTAATTAGTTACTAAACAATTTGTAATCTTCAAAAAAACAAAATGGGGTAGAAAATAAAATTTTAAAAATAAATTAATTAATTGCACTTAAAGATTCTACATCATAATTGAAAATCCGAAATTAATGCAAGGAGTGAGAGAATGGCTACTCCGGTTTTCTCGGAGCCGAACCCTAGCTCGCCTCCTCTGCCGCCGTCAGGATTCCCGAGGCCTCCTGAAGGGGCAGCTCCGCCAGGTCTGGTGGAGAAGAGTGCTAATCATGCCCCTGATGCGGACTCTGGACCACGGAAGAGACCTAGGGAGGCTATGAATCCCTCCACTCATGTTTCGGACTCGGATAGACCGAGTCAGAAATCAGGAACTCAGGAGACGGACTCCTCGAAGAAGCCGATGTCCTACAGCTCAGCGGCGAAGGCACCGGGCTGGTTCGAGGCCCCGGATGTGGAGGATCTTCCGCTGCCACCCCAGCCGATGTCGGAGACAGTGATTTCGAATCCGAGATGCCCGAAAATCCTTTTCACTGATGCAGAAATCAAGAGCTTCTACTTGCCGTGGTCCAAAGCCCTTGTTGTGAAGGTCCTTGAGAAATCTTTCTCACTGATGGCTATGAAACGGAGACTTGAGTTCCTTTGGGCGCGTACGGGTCCCATTCAAGTGTCTGACCTGGCAAACAACTTCTTTCTCGTCCGGTTCGCTCAGGAGAAGGATTATATGACGGCTGCCTTCGAGGGACCCTGGAAAATATACGATTACTACATTGCGGTGGCTAAGTGGTCCCCAACGTTCAATGAAGAGGAACCTTTCAGACAATCCTCACTTGGGTGCGACTCCCACGGCTACCTATTCACTACTTTAACGCGACGACGGTGAAACGTATTGGAGACCATATCGGAAGGACCGTCCACATGGACCTGGCAACTACACAAGGTGCTCGTGGCAGATTTGCGAGGGTTTGCGTTGAAGTTGATATCACGAAACCGCTTCTGGGAAAGTATATGATTGAAGACAAGGTTCTCAAAATTGAGTATGAAAGCTTGGAGAACTTATGTTTCGATTGTGGTTCTTATTAGAGCTGTCAAACGGGCGGGTTGGGCGGGCCACGGGTCGGGTTGGGCGGGCGGGGCTCATCGGGTTGGGGGTTTATCGGGTCATTTATTCATTATATTATGGGTAAACTATTTGGCAGTTTGCTTAGTTTGAAGGTTTTTTAGTTATTAAAATTGGTCTAGCTTTGAAATGTTGGCTTTAAGCTTATTTAAATTTTTGGTTAAATTGAGTCGGGCTGAGTCGGGTCAGCTTTTTGCCAGTTCTAGTTCTTATGGACACAAAAAAGAAACATGCCCTTTGAAGTTGGCCGCACAAGAAGTTGATGTTGCTGAGACGAGCAAGCTGATGACAGAAAACAACAACGTGGAGGAGGAAGTTGGGGAGTGGATGACGGTACAACGTCAGAGCCGGCGTAAACCCTCAAAGCCTGTGCAGTCAGCCAAAATTGATGCACCACCAAAGCAGGGATTTACTGTCCTCCAAGACGAAGTGCTGGTGTAACACCCATCCCAAACCGACCCGAGTTCACCCGTGGTCGAACCGGTTTGAGTGCTACTTGAAGAACCAGCTTAAAAGAAAAGAGTAAAACGCAGCGGAAATAGAAACAACTCTTAAATAAAAGCTCAAAGACAACCGAAGGCCTTCATTACATAAAAACCGAAATCCGAAACCAAAACTCAAAACGATTACAAATCTTCCAACCCAAAAGTGTCAACTGAAATCTAAATTTAAAACAATGGTCGCTCCACAATAGCTTCCTAATTCTTCACTTCACAACTCCAACCTGCAACTCCTCCGAACTCAACCGAACACCTGAAAAGAGAAACTGGAGGGGGATCAGTTTCCTAATGAAACTGAGTGAACCCACTGGGTTTAACTATGCGCCGAACCTAGCCTGAAAGAGCGGTTCCAAACTCCGCACACACAACCACAATGGAACCAGACACATTCATACAATATTTTAATTCCCTAAAAACAGTTTAAGTGATCACATAGGTGCAGTTCTCAATTCAACACTTACCATCCACGATAACATTCAAGAATAATAGAGAATCATAATTCACACATCTCGACATCACATCACAATACCACTCAAGATCATAGCTAGCATTTCTACACCCACAACAGTCACACACATTAAGTGAGCTACTAGACATCTCTAAGCAGTCCATGTTACCATTCAAGTGCATAACTCCAAACTAACCATTCACAATTCATATCATCATCATAATCATCAACCTTTCACATCTATCCCACAACTTATCACATTACACAACTCAATTCATAGATCAATCCAACCTAGTTCACAACACAATTGCATAACAGATCATCAACACATATCACACATCACATATACACACTCAACACATCACATTTCAGCTCGCAATCAAATCCAACACAACACACGCACGATAGTTCATAATTCATTTAACTAGGTGAGTTAATTAGGCGCCATAAGGAGTTGTTCCCCCGCTACCCCGCCGGCCATCACATCATCCATATCCCGTAGGATCTTTCCCCGTAGGGAGATAACACGACGCATCCCCTAAGGGATCCTTCCTCCACGGAGCTATCACGACGCATCCCATCGGGATTCTTCCTCAACGGAGATTTCAACCACTATGACTCCCTGTCATAGGATTCACCCCAGTGAATCGGACTCTAACACAATGGTATTTCGGTTGGGGTAACGTTGGCTCCTTCCGGTTCTATCAATTAAATTTCATTAAACATAACTACATCAATCACACACATCAACAATTCAATTCCATATTACAAATCCACAGTTCAAGTTCACCACATAATTCCACAATCCAAGTCCACAACACAATTCCACATCACCATTCCATGTACCAATTCCACGTCCCAATTCCAAGTTCCAATTCCAATCAACCAATTCCACTTAACAATTCCACTTGACAATTCCATCCAACCAATTCCACGTACCCATTTCATATTACAATCGTACCACGCAATCACGTTATAGACCCCCATTACACCTATCATCCACATCACCCCAAGACAACACATAGCATTCAATTCATCCAAAACACCACGTAACATCATCCCAATCCGATATCAAATAACATCATCTAATCCATTCACACATTTATAATCACATGACACTTCATCCAATCATTCCACATTACACACACAGTTTAAGGGTAAACGGCTAGCTCACCGGCCACCCCCACCTGCAAGTACAGGGATAGCCATGTCGTGAGTCTTAGGGTTACCCTCTGTTCATCCTTCATTGGAGGACCCCACATTGGCAGGGCCATCCACCTGTTCACCATTTAAAGGGCGACCCCACATTGGCAGGACCACCCTCCTGCAACCACAACTGTCAGCACAAAGTATAGATACAATTTACAAGAATCACGTCCCACACCTCCTACACTCATTGCTAAGTCTGATCCATTTAACATCATCGTTAATCATTTCCCCAATCCAACCACATCACATCAGCCAACAATTATCAATCAATGTAGCAATTAACATTCACACAACAATCATCAAACATCACAATTTACATAACAATCCAATGCAGAACCATTTCCCCTTTACTCTCTTTCAATTCCATGCAAAACCTATATTCATCTAAGTCAAGGTTGCAACTCCTCACATCGACCCATACTACCTATCGTACGCTAAACCCTCACCTGACAAGAAGACGAGGCTCTAAAACAACTCCCGGAACCCGAACGACCAAGCTCTACCACTCCAAAGTTGTAGCTCTTCTCCTCTTCACCGACAGCAGCCTACTCCGAACCACCCAGAACCACGATGTGCGATCTCTTCCTCTCGTCGCCACGAACGCGTAGCAACAAACGGATCGCAAATCGGAGCTCTACAACTCCCGGAATCAAGGATTGAAACTAAGGGGTTTTTGGTTCGTCAAAAACGAATTTCGGGGAAAGAGAAAGAAGGGGAAAGTTCTGGATTTCCGTGCAAATTCGTCCTTTTATGCACGAAATGTGCGCCTGGCATGTCAAAATGTGCGCCGGCGCACATTGACCCAAAAAGGAGCACATTTTGAATATTCCGCCGAAAGTTTGCTGAATTAATTGAAAAGTGCGTCTGGCACTTCTAAATGTGCGCCTGCGCACTTTAGGGCCCAAAATCAGCACTTTTGGTACTGTACACTGTTCCCCTCTTTTGCAACTTCAACCCGGCACATACCCAAACGTCCCAGACCTCAAGAGACCCTCTTAAGTACCGTTCCGGCACTCTAGTCACCCAGACTTGAGTTCTAACCCGTTCGGTTGGGCGGGGATCTTACAGCTGGTACCAGAGAAGGAGTTGCAAGGTCAGAGCAAAGGAGATGTTGAGGCTTCCTCTCCCCAAACTAAGAGTTTCAATGATCTCGCGAATTCCTTTCGGAGGGCTCTTGAGAGTGCAGGTGGAACCAAGGGTAAGGAGAATGATACTAGGAAACAGACTCCGACATCGACATCGCGACAGATCCTTAAAGATGTTACTAATGCCCAACTTGTGCTTGAGACGGGAGGAAACATAAAGCAAGATGGCATGTTGGCTGAGTTGGGCCAGGGAAATGATGTACGGACAGATGGCTTGGTGACAGTTTCGGTTTTATATCATAACCCAACCTTTCAGGCTGACTCTAGCGGCTTAAGGCCCCAAAAGTCAAAGGAGATTGTTGTGAGACGTGGCCAGGCGCCTAAGGGTTTAACACCTGATCCCTCACCTTTCCTCATAGGGAAGAAAAAAAGGTGGTCAAACGTGATTCTAAAGTCCAGGAGAAGAAGACGGCCAAACTGATTATTCCTGATGTTGATGAATCATCCTGCCCTGCATCAAGGAAGCCTCCTGACCGTCCTCAGTGACCAGGAGGCTAACCAAGTCGTACCTTTCTGTTACCTTATGATTATTTTTTCATGGAATTGTAGAGGGGCGTGACATGAGGCGTTCATCCCAACCCTGAATTTTTATATTGGCTCTTATAAGCCGTCTATTGTGATTATTTTGGAACCCAGGGTCAGTGGTGAGGTTGCTTCGAAGGTGATGGATAAGATTGGGTTTGATAGCCGGATTGTTGAAGACGCGAGGGGTTTCTCGGGAGGCATTTGGATCCTTTGGAATAAAAATACAGTTTCCATTACTGAAGTTGACCGCTCAAATCAAGCTGTCCATGTCGAGATGAAGGGTCAAGTGGGTGTCGGATGCCTTTTGTCGGCAGTTTATGCAAGCCCTAATATTACTGGCCGGGCTCTTTTGTGGGATGAGTTAAGGAGTATAAAGGCGAGAGTAACCCTCCCCTGGTGCTTATTGGGTGACTTTAATTGCATGCTCTCGGCAGTTGATAAGTCCGGAGGAGCTCCATTTGATCCCTACCGTGCTACTTCATTCCGTCAGTGTATTGACAACTGTGGGCTCTTGGAACTTGGTTTTACAGGTCCAAGGCATACTTGGTTTCGGGGCCGGCTCGGGGAGAGACTTGACTGGGGCCTGGCGACAACCGAGTGGAAATGCTGATTCCCTAACTCAATGATCCGCCACCTGCCAAGGCTCAAATCGGATCATAGACCCATCTTGCTGTGTTTTGATGGAGTTGAGGTCCCTAAGAGAAGAGACCGTCCCTTCAGATTTATGATCCCCTGGATGGCGCATAAAGATTTCCCTGCTCTTCTGGCTGATTCATGGGTGAAAGATGATCTTGCAGAGACTAATCTGCATCGGTTCTCGTCTACTCTTAAAACCTGGAACAGAAACATTTTTGGGAACATCTTCCGCCGTAAAGAAGCTCTTAGCAGGCAATTGGCCGAATATGAAATCCAGGTTGCTTCAAACCCCTCGGAGGCTATGAGGTTGAGGGAAGCAAGGACACGTGGGGACCTCGAACATACTCTATGGGAAGAGGCAACACTTTGGAGACAGAAGTCTTGCAGGGATTGGATTAGGGACGGTGACAGAAACACTCATTTCTTTCACATGTCAACTCTGAAGCGAAGGAGCTTCAATAAGATTTCATCGCTCCGACTTCCTGATGGGTCCTGGGAAGAAGATGCAGATGAATTGAAGAGAATGGCCCAAAATTACTTAATGGAGGTGTATAGAGATGCTCCTTCGGTGAGCTGGCCGGTCCCGAATGGATTTTATAAACTCACAGATGCCCAGGCGGCTAGAATGCGCATAATCCCTCCTGTGACAAAATTTTGGCGATTGTGAGGAGCATGGGGAGTCTTAAGGCGCCGGGCAAAGATGGTTTCCATCCGATTTTCTTTCAGAAACATTGGGATACAGTGGGTCCGTCGATGTCTCAGCTTATCCAGCATTGTTTCTCCTCTCCGGATTGGGTTAGCCAGATTAACGATACAATCATCGTTTTGATACCGAAGAGAGCTCACCCAGAGTGTATGCAGCATTTTAGACCTATCAGTCTTTGTAACGTGAGCTATAAGATCCTGACTAAGTGCCTCGCTACTAGACTAAGACCTTTGATGCAGTCGTTGATTACCTCTAATCAGGGTAGCTTTGTCCCAGGCCGTCAGATATCGGAGAATATTATTATTCTTCAAGAGGTTATTCACTCGATGGAGCGGTTGAAAGATAAAGAGAAGAGGATGGTGTTAAAAATTGACCTGATGAAGGCCTATGACAGGATTCGGTGGTCGTTCTTGGAGGAGTCTCTGGGTGCAACAGGGTTGGCTATGGAAACGGTGGAGTTAATTATGTCCTGCTTTCGAACGGCCCGGTTTGAAATATTGTGGAATGGAGGTCTCACAGAACAGTTCTCTCCTCAAAGAGGCATTCGTCAGGGTTGCTCACTCTCACCTTTCCTCTTTACCATCTGTATGGAACGACTTAGTCATATTATTGACGAGGCGGTGGAGGCTGGGGAGTGGAAGCCGGTGTCTTTATCGGCGGGTGGACCACTGATTTCCCATCTCTTCTATGCCGATGATCTGATTTTGTTTGCAGAGGCTTCGGAGAATCAAGCTCGTGTTATTAGGAGGTGTCTGGATAGATTCAGTGCAGCTTCGGGACAGGAGATTAGTCGAGAGAAGTCGGTCATTTTCTGTTCCACGAATACTAATAGACATGTCAGCTCTCTGATCTCCCTTCTGCTGGGCATTCCGCTTACTCAGAATCTTGGACGTTATCTGGGTGTACCCATTCTCCACGAGCGGGTTAATGGTCATACTTATCAGGAGATTCTTGACCGCATCGATAAGAAGTTGGCAGGATGGAAAGCTAAATCTCTTTCCCTGGCCAGTAGGGTTACGCTCGCTCAATCAGTGCTGGCTGCCATCCCAGCTTACGCGATGCAAACCTCGGTCCTCCCAGTTTCACCTGTGAGGAAATTGATAAACGAATCAGGAATTTTGTTTGGGGCACGACAGCGGAAGAGAGGAAGATTCCCTTGGTTGCTTGGGATAAGATATGCGTCCCTAAGGAAAATGGTGGTCTCGGTCTGCGCCAGCCACGACAGCTCAACAGGGCATATATTACTAAGTTGGCATTTATCTTTTTCAAAGACAGTGACCGGCTCTGGGTCAAGGTACTTCAGCACAAATATTTCAAACACTCTGTCTCTGCATGCTTGGAACCACAGAAATTGGTATCTTGCTCGCCGATCTGGAAGGGGATTACGAGGGAGTGGAATACGATGTTGGAAGGAGGTAGGTCATCGATTCGGGATGGGAAAGATACTCGATTCTGGACAACTTGCTGGGTCGATGCGGGTTTAAAGCTGATTGACTATGCAGATCCCTCAGGGCAGGGTGCTGATCTTGACAGTTCGGTTGTAGAATTCACCACGACAGATTGAACTTGGAATTTTGGTCTTCTTGAAACCCTCCTTCCTCCGGATGCAGTGGATATTATTGCAGGGATGACTCCGCCGAAAGAGGATAGCGGTACTGACGATTGGGTTTGGGGTTGCGAGAAGTCTGGCTTGTTTACGATTAAGTCAGCGTACGATCTGATCGGGAAGGTTGAAGCTGCAACTGACGCGGATAAATGGAATTCGATCTGGAGATGGAAGGGCCCTTGCCGGGTTAGATTCTTCCTATGGCTCGCGGCAAAGGACGGCTTCTAACGAACGATGCACGTCATCGACGGGGGCTGAGTCAGTATGCTTCCTGCCCTCGTTGTGCGGCGACCATCGAGGATTCTAATCACGTTCTCCGTGAGTGCCCTGTTGCAGCTGAAACATGGAAGCAGACGGCTGGATTTGATGTTACAGGGGCAGTGTGGCGGGGTTCTTACACTGATTGGCTAAACCATTTCTTAAAATCGGATGCCAACTTACTGTTTGGTATTCAGGAGCTAGGAACGAATCCATCTTTGCAAATAACTCAGCCGACCCTTCCACAGTGGCATTCAGGAGCTGTCGTTGGCAAGAAACAGTGGTTAGGGCCATGGCAAGAGATGAGATTTTGCTGGAAAGACAGTCTTTGAGGCGATGGGCAGAGGTTTCGTGGAAGGCAGGTCCGCACGGTTGGTTCACTCTTAATTCGGATGGATCTGTGCAGGGACAACAAGGGAGGGCGGCGACAGGAGGCATCCTTAGAGACAACAATGGCAATTGCATTCTGGCATATACTATGAACTTGGGCATTTGTTCTATTACTAGAGCCGAGATTCGAGGAGCCTTGGAGGGTGTTCGACGGGCTTGGGACTATGGAGTCCGCCGGCTGGAGATCCAAATTGATTCACAGGCTGTGGTGGCACTACTGCGTGAGACAAGCTCGGACGTTGCTCACAGCCACGCTCTTGATGTGCTGGAATTTCAGGAGTGGATGAAACGTGAATGGGAGGTGAAGCTTATCCATGTTTTTCGGGAAGCAAATCACGCGGCGGATCATCTTGCTAGCCGCGGTCATACTAACCCTCGTGGAACCCATCCGGTTGACCCAGCTGATAGGAATCTTGCGTATTTTATCCGTTATGATTGTATGGGTATCTCCGAGACCAGGTTGATTAATTAATTGCTTGACGCTTGGCGTCCTTTCACCAAAAAAAAAAAAAAAATCCGAAATTAATGTAATAATTATCATTATGGAAAAAAATCAAAATTTAAAATTTGCAATATCTCAAACAATGAAATTACCCTTATATCAATTAATATTGACCTTAAGATCTCTGAGATTTAATCCTATGACTCTAAGAGGTGTCCTCATATGAGAACACTAAGGGATATCCTAACGGTAGGAATTTCCGGATATCAGGGTATGTGCAATGACATTTATTTAATCCTAGTGTCATTAGCTGTTATCCCTTTTAGTAGTGTTATATGAAGAATACCGAATCTGCTAGGGATTCTTACGATAACCTTTTCAAATGAATTTTGATTAGATGAAACAAAATATACTTGCACTCTTAAGTTTAAATTGATAATATCAATCATTTTTACATAATTAATAGGCCTTAAGTGTACAAAAGATTTGCAATATTTATAGGATATATAATATATGATTTTGATGAAAGCTTAAGTTGGCCAGTAAGCATCGTCACTTCTACTTGGAAGACGGTAGCACTGTGGAGGACTGAGCTATACAAATACTCAATGGCGGAGATAGGGGAGCTAGGGGAGCCACGGCTCCCCCTCCCTCGGTATCGAGTGTAAAATTATATGTAATATTTAGTACTTTCGGAGTTTGGCGCCGGGGTATTTGAAGTTCGGCTCCACCACTACGATGTTTCGGTGAAATGTTGTCTTAAATTTTACGTAATAGTTACTCGGAATCAACTTATAATATGTAATAATTACAATATTTGATCATAAATCATCCAAATTTGAAGAAAAAATTGACGGTGGCACATATAATTCTTTTTTACTAATTAAGCAACTTATAATCAAACAATTTATTATGTATTTTTACGTAGTATTAGATTAATATTTTTTTTTCTACTACTATGCAATTTTGAATTTTTTTTGCCGGTGGCACCTATTTTCATTTTATAATTTGGCTCCCCCTTATACCAATCTGGTTCCGCCATTGCACAAACACTACAGGCTTCAATTCAACAAAAAGCTTCAATGCAACGAAACTAAGGGGTCGACATTCTGAATGAAGTCGACGCAGGTACAGCAGTTACAGTCAAGGAATCTACAAGTGAGGCAGCCAAGGCAAACACAGGTAGTTGCATCCCTAGCACGAGCCAGCCCTTGAACTTCCCTTCCTTGTTGTGCGGGGTAGATGCGATGTGCGCCGTCTACAATAACCCGAGTGACAATGAACCCCCTTCTGCAGAACATGCACTGTTTCGCAGATTTTCAAGTCAATAAAGAAAGCAAATATAAGCATCCAAAATCATAAGTATTGTTGATTGAAGTAAGAAAATTATTATACCAAAAAGATATGGAAATGAGCCACAAGTTGAGGAACAATTATTTCTTTCCGAAGCCTTCATTCCACTTTCGAGCGATCAAATTGCATCGCAAATAACATTTGGAATTTTGAATCAGGCCAGTCTCTGTTGACAACAACAAAGTCATGTTAAATTTAAAATGTCATACACAGTCGAAACTATAAAACTTGAAGTATACTCACCTAAATCTATAGTCTGATTCATATCCATCGTCCTCTTTAAAATCCATGTTGTCAACTCCCAATTCCCTACAATTGAACAAAATAAGAAATAAGAATAAAAACAAAACTCAAAGTATATAATATAGTTGATTCAATAATCTAATACAGCTATGTAAACTATCAACCTGATTGAAGTCCATATCGTATGACTGTGCACGGTGCAGTCCAGACGTGGAAATGGAGATGGGTTTGAGGGCTGCAGCAGCAGCTGCGCCGGTGCAGTCCAGATCGTTGACGACACCGGAGCGCTGCTACTGTTGTTGTTGGCGGCTCCCCAATTCACACCTGAAATACTGCTGCTGCTGTTGTTGGAAATGAAAGAGAGGAGAGGAACAGTGGTAGTGGGCGGCTGCCTATTTTTCTGTCTCATGGTCTTAGGGTTAATCAATTTATACTACATTTTCTCTCTCTCCACACCTAATAATACGGATTAAATTATCAACGCTAAACTAAGTGATAATATTTAAGTGAAATACTATTAAAAACCCCGCGAGATCTAGCCTAGTTTTCTAGAAATTACGTATTTTGAATGTAGTCAACAAAAAAAGCTTACATAAATGTTATGGGTGTAATTATTTTCACTCACATTTTGTAGATGAATATTTATGCATTATTCATAAAAAAAATTATGCTTTTCCCATGAAGAAGCTGAATGAAACCATAAGTTTCATGTTCGGTTTTAATGAAGTCACGTACATAGAAAACATAGTTTAATTTAGTATTGTCATTATGGTTGTAACAAGATATCATCATATATAAAATTGAACACAAATCACATGAGTCCTAATAGAATCAAAATCAGAGTTAAAATGGGTGAGTTACAACTTATTAATTAAAGTGTTTCACGCGGTACGAATTCTTGAAATATATTTCTACTTATGAAATGGTTGCATGTTGATGGCTCATGTAAGTGGTATAAATTTATATTTATTTTCTATGCATGTGAATGGTAAAATTAAAATATGAATATAATTATAATTTATAATAGAAATGAAATAGCTACCGTAATTTCGGTTGCCACATCCATATCTAGTTCTGAAATGCTAAGAGGTAGTGACCGTATAAACGGTCACAAGAAACTGTAGGGATCGGAAACAAATACGGTCACCAAATGTAGTCGAGGGTGAAAACAGTCGTTGTTGTAAATTATAATCACCGTATATAAAAACGGTAGCCAAAATATAATAAAGACCGTATCATTTTCCGGTCGCCAAAAATAATAGTCACGGCCAAGTTAGCTACCAAAATTGGCCACGGTCGCAATAAGTAATGGCGACCGTATTCTTCATTTGGCGACCGTTTTTAGCGTACTAGCGACCGTTTTTCCGGTCGCCATAGACCTTTTTTCTTGTAGTATCAGTGATGCTAGGGGTAGAGGTCTGATGTTCAACTCGTTTGTGAGCACGAGATGAAGACTCCTGCAAATGCTGAAACTCTGCATATTTTGAACCAGTTGAAAGGTTTGTATTCCGTACCATCGTTCCAATCTTTACCGTAAATTGATTTATCTCGCTAGAAATAACGTTAAAAAATCATTTCATCTCGTGTAGAAATGTGAGTCTTGGCCAGCAAGGGAGGCTTCTATGGAAATGTTTTCAGGATCCTACACCTCTGTGCTTCACTAAAGCAGATGCAGGTACTACTCAATCAACACTTCTCCTGTTTTGATCAATTCTTTTCGGATTTTGGACAGATGAAATCTACTTCAATATGCATATCACCTCATTGATGTTGTGGATACGCAATGTCGAAGATGTGAAGTTCGAGAAAGTCAGTTCAAGTTCAAGGTCACAGTTGTGAAAAAAGTGATATTGCTATCTCTATACCCTCACTGTAATAGTAGAGAAGAAGGATTTGGGTTTAATGGCTAATGTTTTCAGAACAACTTCTGCCTTTATATTTGTTTTCTTGGAGGCTTGGAGCACTGTTGAGTTGATCATGTTATCATGCTTTATGTACTTCTTCCACTTATTGATAACATCATAGAAAATTAGATTCTGTCAATGTATTCTATAGTTATATCTTACATTGTTATCCTAAAGCACTAAGGAATATGATCAACTAAAAGAGAGAATGGAGTTTTTAGCCTCTGCAACTTAAACACGTGGATTAGTGTATGATGCTGCAGATTCAAGCAACTGTAGCTTTGAGAGAACTATCTCCTTCTGCAAGAACCTGTGAAATAGATGGACATACGAATAAGATGAAAATTAGAACTCATCGCGAAGGAACAAATCGTAGAGAATACACCACCATACAAAAGGTGAAGAGGAAACACTAGTAAACAACAAAGAAAATAACAAAGGCGGAAAGAAGGACAAGACAAAGAATAGAGACAAAAAGGAGAAGCACATGAAAACTATCATAACGTCTATAATAGGCAAAATTGAACAACTTACAGCTCTGTTAATTAAGTAATATCAAGACAACTCAACTTGAAAGCTCTTCTTTTAGGCTACCATTTTGTCCAAATACATTTTCTCCAGGAACTACGACAACAACATTCATGGACTTGATTTCTGATAACATCTTTGCAAGCTAAGCATTTGCAGAAGCAGAGGTGGAGATAATAGTAGCCAGACAAGCTAAGAAAACAAATATTCTGCAGCAACCTACATCATTAGAAAGCAATTTCAAACCCTACTTATACGCAATGCTAAGGTTCGAAACAATTAAATGTAGTATAAATCAACCAACTTAAAATAGTAAAGATCACTTGCATGAAACTCACCAAATGACTGGCACTGTTAGCATGAAATTTTGCTGAAATCACAGTGAAAAGGCAATCATAAGGGTATCATCTCAATCTCACATGAATATGTACTTTATCCCTTCCAACCTTTGGTTTGCTTGTACTCCATCCTGAAAGAAATGTAGAAAAAAGCTCTGTTAGAGAATCCCCAACAAGCAGGAACTTCATAGCTTAACTTGATGAATTTCACAACTCACCGTCTCATCCGCCCTCCGCCCAAAGTGTAGAGTAAGCCAAGAAAGCTTCAGGCATGACAGGGCTCCCAGCCTTCCAACAATGTAGAAGTCGGAGTCCAAGGGTGACATCCTTTGCATCCTCCGCATAAAATCTGAGACATGAAAGCAAAAATAAGCGTAGTTGAAAATTTTGTTGAGGAAAAGAAAGAGCACGAAGAGAAGAGTCTCGACAACAACCATTTTAAACGAAAGACATTCATCAAATCAGATGTGTAGTCGAATCATAGGGATGGGCCGCACAACAGAGAGGGTCGTTGAGGACGAATCACAGGAATCATGAGAATCATGGCGCACATAAATCTGAAGAAGTACAGAGTAACTGAGCAATTGCAGCCAACCCTAATAAACAACCGTAAAGACCCAAAAACATGTAAAATGGAGAGCCACATCTCCGATTAGCCCCAAAAATCAGATGGAAGGGGAGCCT
>CM068299.1:61107464-61166759 GCA_034768395.1 Linum lewisii
TAAGCCTTCCAGCAAGAAGCTTGGACAAAATCTTGTAAACTCCCCCAACGAGACTAATCGGACGAAGATCGCGGAACTCCTCTACTGCCTCTTTTTTAGGGATTAATGCGACGAAGGTGCTGTTGATGCTCGGTGGTAAAAACGAATCTGCAGCAAACTGTGAAAGGGCCGCGCATAAATCCTCTTTAATAACCGCCCAATTGCTTTTGAAAAACTCGAGAGTGAATCCGTCGGGGCCCGGGGACTTGTTTCCGGCACAGCCTTTGACAACCTGCCAAATCTCCTCATGATCAAAAGGTGCCTCTAACAGGACTGAATCCTCAATGGGAATAGTACCGAAAAGGAGAAGTTCTGGAAACGGGCGGATCGGAGTAGAGTGAAGAGTAAAAAGCAACGGCTGCCTGTTTCAGTTCCGATTGGCCTTCAATCGTCGAGCCGTTCACCAAAATGCTAGCAATATTGTTCCATCTTCTTTTAGCGTTGACAACTCGGTGGAAAAAGTTTGTGTTACGATCTCCAAGACGTAGCCAATTTTCCTTGGCTTTCTGATGCCAACAAATCTCCTCGAGCTTCCATAAACGATCGAGGTCACATTTAAGGATATAATTGAGAACCTCCCGGAAGCGTCTAAACTCCATGTGGGATTTGGAGGCCCTTGAGAGATCCAACATCGATCTCTATGTCCCTATCTACTTTTTTAAATACCCATTGTTTGGCGAGTTATGTATTTTTTGGGTATTTAGTGTTTTGTGAATAATATTTAGGTTTTAAATGTTGATATGAATATTTAGACACGAACCATGCACGTTGTAATGTCAAACAAGGTAATAATGGTTAGACAATAATAGAATTAGAAAAAATGAATTCGTACCACGTGAAACACTTTAATTAATAAGTTGTAACTCACCCATTTTTAACTATGATTTTTATTCTATTAGGACTTATGCGATTGTGTGCAATTTTTTCTTTGATGATATCTTGTTCCAACGATAACGATAATACGTACTAAAGCAAAATTATAGATATGGACTATAGAAGTTTAAATAATAAATATTATCACCTAGGTGAAAATATCGCCTAGTTTAGCGTTGATAATTTAATCCTTATTATTATAATTTTAATCATAACAATCAAGTGTTAGGTGCGTGAGAGAGAAAAACTAGTATAAATTGATTTAACCCTAAGACCAAGAGACAGAAACACACAGAAAAGAAAAGTAGGCAGCCGCCCACTGTTCATCTCTTTCTTTAGCTCGACCGTTACACGCGGCGGCTTCATTTCCAGACAACAACAGCAGCAGCAGTAGTCGATCTTAACCCGTATTCGGTTTGTTTATGTCTCTCTATAATTTATATTTATTGGTCTGAAAGTTAATCATTGAAATCATATGGATTCGGCTTAGCTTTCAGGTGTCAATTGGGGAGCCAACAACAACAACAGCGGCAACGTTCCGGTGTCATCTTTGATCTGGACTGCAACGTACACAGTCGTACGATCTGGACTTCAATCAGGTTGATGGTTTACAGAGCTGTATTAGATGATTGAATCAACTGTAGTCAATATACTTTGGGTTTTGTTTTTATTCTTATTCTTATTCTTATTTTGTTCGATCTTAGGGAATTGGGAGGTAACAGCATGGATGGATTTTAAAGAGGACGATGGATATGAATCAGACTGTAGATTTAGGTGAGTATACTTCAAGTTTTATAGTTTCGACGGTGTATGACATTATATATTTAACATGAATTTGTTGTTGCCAACAGAGACTAGTCTGATTCAAAAATTCCAAATATTATTTGCGATGCAATTTGATTGCTCGAAAGTGGAATGAAAGGCTTCGGAAAGAAATAATTGTTCCTCAACTTGTGGCTCATTTCCATATCTGTTTGGTATAATAATTTTCTTACTTCAATCAACAATACTTATGATTTTGGATGCTTATATTTGCTTTCTTTACTGACTTTGAAATGTGGGAAACAGTGGAGGTTCCGCAGAAGGGGATTCATTGTCATTCGGGTTGTTGTACATGGCGCACATCACGTCTACCCCGCACAACGAAGGGAAGTCCAAGGGCTGGCTTGTGGACTGTGTAACACTGTCGTACCTGCGTCTACTTCATGCAGAATGAGACAAGAGAATGAGTGTTTTAGACCTGTAGTACTTGTACAGCTCAGTAATGTTGAGGGAACAGCAAGGGCAAGAGCCGATGCTTACTGGCCAACTTAACCTTTCATCAAAATCATATATCCTATAAATACTGCAAATCTTTAGGATACTTGAGGCCTATTAATTATGTAAAAATGATTGATATTGTCAATGTAAACTTAAAGAGTGTAAAAGTGTATATTTTATATCATCTAATCAAAATTCATCAAAAAAATATCATTTTAGTGATAAAATTTTTGTTATTTTCATTGTGCTGCTCTCATAGGAAAATATTCTGCTTTCAAAATTTTGGAGATCATTAGATGAGGGTCTTAGAGAAGGGAATTGAATTTTTGTAGCCTAATTAAAATTTATGTACCGTAAGTAGCCAAACACGTAAAAATGTCCAGAAATACCTAATCTGACCCGCAGCCAGCGCTGCGCCAGCCAGCCAGCGCATTGCTGTCCAGCTAGCGCAGCGCTGGCTAGCAAGCGAAGTTTCTGCAAATGAAATGCAAAACAATTGCAAATATGGGAAAGAGCAAATTAGTCACTTTTCTTTACCTTTTTGTAGATAGATTATTATTATTATTATTATTTGATAATATAATCGGCCTTGATAAAATAATAATATATATAAACTAGATTAATTAATAAATTTGTATATTAGCCGTCACAATCTTTTGAATTACGGATCCCGATGTTACGTTTGTTGGAGACACAACAATGAAGGAGAGAACAAATTGCAATAATTTTTTTTAACATGGAATCAATCAGCGCATAGCCAGACCAGCAGGACACGACCTCGGGTCACGGTTTTTTAACTTTGAATTACGGATCCCGAAGTCACGTTTGTCGTTTCTCTCCTTCATTGTTGTGTCTCCAACAAACGTGACCTCGTGATCCGTAATTCAAGAGATTGTGGCGGTTAATAATTTTTTTTGTAATTAATCCTAGTTTATATATATTATCATTTTATCAAGGCCGACTTATATTATCAAAATAATAATAATAATAATCTATCTACAAAAAGGTAAAGAAAAGTGACTAATTTGCTCTTTTCCCATATTTACAATTGTGTTGCATTTCATTTGCAGAAACTTCGCTTGCTGGCCAGCGCTGCGCTAGCTGGCCAGCTACGCGCTGGCTGGCTGGCGCAGCGCTGGCTGCGGGTCAGATTGTGCTATTTCTGGACATTTTTACGTGTTTGGCTACTGACGGTACATATTTTTTAAAATTGTGCTACAAAATTCCAATTCCCCTTAGAGAATCCATCATGTTTGTTCCGCTAGCAGGTCATGAATAAAACTAAAGATACAAAATCTTTGAATCCTAAATCACCTTCTTTAATTAGCAAGCATAACTATTTTCATTTTAATAATTGAGGGATTCCTAGGTAAATGCCTTCGTTAATTATTTGAAATTGTCACTCCAAGTTTTTTACTCCATCCTAATTTTATTTGTCAGCATCTGAGGTTCCTTTACAAAAAGTGAAAGCCAATTTTTCAAGATTAATTTGTTCGCCAATATATATTTCGAAAGGCAATCCTACCACGCTTTGAAGTCATTGAAACTATAATAACTTGAAGTTAGTTTTCCTGCTATAGCAGGTTTAGCTAGTCATGTTACGTAAGAAATAACTGTGGTTACGTAAGGCTTACGTAACCACAGTTTGTCTTACGTAACAGTTGTAAGTGATTGTTACGTAAGGCTTACGTAACGGTAGTTTGTCTTACGTAACAGGCTTACTTCATTCGTTACGTAAGAAATAACTGTCATTACGTAAGCCTTACGTGACCACAGTTTGTCTTACGTAACAGTTGTAAGTGATTGTTACGTAAGGCTTACGTAATAGCAGTTTGTCTTACGTAAGGCTTACGTAACAAGCTGAATTTCATTCGTTAATTGTCGTTACGTAAGCCTTACGTAACCACAGTTTGTCTTTCGTAATATGTTGTAAGTGATTGTTACGTAAGGCTTACGTAACGACAGTTTGTCTTACGTAACATGTTAATTTCATTACGTTACGTAAGAAATAACTCTCGTTACGTAAGCCTTTACGTAACCACAGTTTGTCTTACGTAACAGTTGTAAGTGATTGTTACATAAGGCTTACGTAACAGTAGTTTGTCTTACGTAATAAGCTTAATTTCATTCATTACGTAAAAAATAACTGTCGTTACGTAAGTCTTACGTAACCACAACTTGTCTTACGTAACAGTTGTAAGTGATTGTTACGTAAGGCTTACGTAATAGTAGTTTTTCTTACGTAACAGGCTTAATTTCATTCGTTACGTAAGAAACAACTGTCATTATGTAAGCCTTAAGTAACCTCATTTGTCTTACGTAACAGTTGTAAGTGATTGTTACGTAAGGCTTACGTAACGGTAGTTTGTCTTACGTAACAAGCTTAATTTCATTCGTTACGTAACAACAGTTATCTGTTTTTCACATATAGACTACGTAACGAATCCTGGTCTTCCTAATAAATTTGTTTATCTCTTGCAGTCTACCAAACTCTCACACGGGTCTTGTTTGGCTATATATCCTCATTACTTGTACTCATTTGATTGCTAAAATCAACTTTGTCTAGGGTGGATTTGGGAAAGTTGTAATTATGTGATTTTTAGCAATGTTTAATGTCTTCATTGCTCTCCCGCAACAAAGCTTCATTACTTAGCCGTCGGGGTGAGAATCGGGTCTGACCTAGTGTAACCGAGTTTTGGACTACCTGAGGCCACTGTGTCATACCAAAAGAGTAACCTCAAATTTGAACAAGTTTAGTTAAACTACTATAATATAGGGATGTGAGTAACAAGCGCTTAGATGAGATATATTTGGGGGGGGGGGGGTTAGGCGTGAAGGAGTGATATATTAAATTTGAGGGTATCAAACGTCCACAATAGGGGTGTCATACGTGGGGTGATAATGGTTTGTACCATAGTGTCTGATGTCATAAATGACGGGGTGACTTCCTTAGTTTCGAGGCCTCATGGGTTGTGAATCGAGTCACATGTACCTTGGTGAGTGTAGGGTTTGAGGTATTAGATGTGACACGTTGATCTCATCGACGATGGAGACGCTTCCTTGGTCGAACCCAAGTTGAGCTCGTGTTCAACTACTCTTCCCGTTAACATAACTAGTTTGCATAAAATAAATGGAGTTTTGTGTCTTCCTCGACAAATAAATCGACAATGTTGGAATTATTCATTTTTATAATCACACAATCCCACATTCTTTCTTGACGACCCTCATCTTTCTAATCATAACTGTAAATTACATCGAAGGCCCCACTTCATAGAGAGGCGAATGCAAAATTCTACTATAGCATTTCACGTTGCTACTACTTCACCTTCGTCTTCAACACGTTCATAACCCTTTGTCACACACCATCAACTTCGACTCGAACTTAGGTAATCTCTGTGTCATTATCATCATCGTATATGAGCCGCAAATTTGTTGGTACATTTTGTCCATGTTCATAAAACACAAATTTATTTGCACCATGAATTAGAGTTCATGGATAATAGTTATGTAATGAAGAGGTTCGTTGTTAAAATTTTCGTACGTTAAGACTTAGGGTTGATTGATAGAAGGTAAATATGATTTAGGGTAGACCGTTAAAGTTTATAACTTAGCTTTTGGATCACGCGTTTGATTTGTATAACGGCTAGAGATAATAGAGTTTATTGTATTGGAGTTTCGAGTATTGTTGAGATAATTGACGTTTTGACATTTAGATGGTTCATTATTATTAGAAAGTAAATATATATTAGAGTATTATAGTTACGAAATTAATTCCTAGTAGTGAATAAAACTCACCGTATAAATGCCAATGGCATATACCAAATGGAGTTATCTCCAAAACCATGATATGACAACGACAACCCATGCACGACAATATCAATAACCTTACAAAATTACTTGCAATTAGTGATCACCAACAATATTATAACTTAGCATATATATAATCAACACATTCTATCCATACTTGGGAGGATACACGTTGTCCGTAATGTAAGCTCACCAGTTCTTCTCGTGTTAATTTGATGTCGTCGAAGTCTATCAACACATCACTACAACATACACAATCAACGATGCTTAGATTTGAATGGATGTGAAAGTAATTATGATGTGAAGTTAAGATAGTGTGTCCTATCCTGTTTTGATAAAGGTTCCTTTCGTGGCCAATAAAAACGCCCATAAGTCTTCAATAATATCGGGTAAATGACCCGCATGATCAGCATCTTCAAGTTCATCAATAGGCTATAAATTAATTAAAAAAAAAACAATAAACAAAAAGTAGCTTAGTGGTTCCTCCTCAAAAATAATGCACAGAGTGAAGAACACATGAAATTGATGTAAACAAGTGCACTTTACCTCTTCATCCCTGGTAATAGCTTTACTATTTCTGCCTCCACGACCTCGTTTATTATTATTTCATCCTCCTCGACCTCGACTTCCACCTCGACCTCGACCTCTACCAACCGTTGATACATCTATATAAGGAGATTTATGCATTGGGCCTGCTTTTAGGGAACTCTTTTTCCGAAGTCCGATAGGAGCAAATTCTTGAGATCGATAATCATTATCTCTGAACAGTAGTGACTCCGAGTCATCTATATCCTAAAACAAATGAGAACGAAATATATAGTTACGTTGTATAAAAAATTAACATATTAGTACAAGGAATGTGAAGTAGCTTACATGATGATCCGTCTTTCGTTTCTTTGTTTGTTTTGATGAAGTTGCACCGAGATTAGTACTTAAGCTTTGTTGGTACTGCGTATCCTTGTACACAAAATCAAAACGAGTATTAGGCACACTCGACTATTATACAAAAATTTAATACCATTTGGTGGCCCAACATAAATTCATACCACTTTTTCCTCGTGCAAAAGGTATAAAAAATTTCGTCCTTAAATGATCAATTCTACAAACATATATAAGCATTTTAGCTTTTTTCCTATTGCCACCTAGGATTCTCCATGCTTCTCCTTAATTGTAGGAAATTGGCCAATCAATGAATTTTTATATAATTTATTTGAATAAAAATATTTTCTCAATAAAGGTGATAATTTTTCAACCACTATTAGACTCGAACCCACAACCTCAAGGATAAAAGTATTACAATTTACCAGCTAAGCTAGACAAGGTAATTTATAATTACATTAAAACTTTAAAGCACATTGATCCTCGATATTTTATCGTACAAATTGAAGCACATTTCACCCTTAATGGTTTGCGCATTCATTAATTTTATGATAACCAATAGTTTATTGTAGAAATACACTAACAAGTTGAATATATAATAGATGAATGAAATTATGATAACAATGTATTCATATAGTTTATCATACATTCAAACAAATTTTTAACAGATATTCAAGCTAACTAAGTTATTGATTCATTCCCTTAAAAAAGTCATTGATTAATTTGGTCAATGAACACGTTGCATAAAGTTTAAAATTTTTATGAATATTTATGAGAAGTATTTTTCAATTAATATATCTATTGAGATACAATAAACTGAAGAAATAAAGTTGTACCTCAGTAATATCAATGGTGTGTGTGGTCATGAGTATATACGAGTACAAGTCATGAGATCGTAAGTAAAACGGGTTACATGTAATTAAGTATTAACAAATTCAGAGTATTGATCGAGTTGATCAGTTTGAATTGTGCGTATTCATTAAACATAAATACATTCATATAACATGAACCTTATGTTAAAATTATTTTAAGTTTTAAACTTTAAAGGGCCAATTGAAGGGAATTGGAATTTTGTAGCCTAATTAAAATTTTATGTACCGTCAGTAGCCAAACACGTAAAATGTCCAGAAATAGCACAATCTGACCGCAGCCAGCGCTGCGCCAGCCAGCCAGCGCGCGCAGCCAGCCAGCGAGTTCCTGCAAAGTTCTGCAAAACATTGCAAATATGGAAAAGAGCAAATTAGTCACTTTTCTTACCTTTTTGTAGATAGATTATTATTATTATTATTTGATATTAAGTCGGCCTTGATAAAATATAATAATATAAACTAGGATTAATGACAAAAAAAATTATTAACCGCCACAATCTCTTGAATTACGGATCACGAGGTCACGTTTGTTGAGACACAACAATGAAGGAGAAAACGACAAACGTGACTTCGGATCCGTAATTCAAAGTTAAAATAACCGTGACCCGAGGTCGTGTCCTGCTGTCTGGCTATGCGCTGATTGATTCCATGTTAAAAAAAATTATTGCAATTTGTTCTCTCCTCATTGTTGTCTCCAACAACGTAACATCGGATCTGTAATTCAAAGATTGTGACGCAATATAATTTTCTTAATTAATCCTAGTTTATATATATTATTATTTTATCAAGGCCGACTTATATTATCAAAAAATAATAATAATAATCTATCTACAAAAAGGTAAAGAAAGTGACTAATTTGCTCTTTTCCCATATTTGCAATTGTTTTGCAAACATTTGCAGGAACTCGCTTCTGTCCAAGCTGCTTGGCAGCTGCTGCTGCGCAGCGCTGGCTGCGGTCAGATTGTGCTATTTCTGGACATTTTACGTGTTTTGCTACTGACGGTACATATTTTTTAAATTGTGCTACAAAATTCCAATTCCCAATTGAACTCTCATTTTCATTATGTTTAACTATTCTAAATTTTTTTTATAGTGATGGGTTATTTTACACTTTAATTGTTTGCAAATGCTTTCGAGAGTTACAATTTGTCTTCCATTAGTATCGAACTAACTTTTGTTGGTAATTTTTGTAAGTAGGTAATTCATTGATCAAGGTTCAAGCTGCTTCAATTATAAAATTCTGAATATAGAGAATCATTTGTCAATTAAAATATTTATTGATCTAGAAAAATCTGAAGAAATAAGGTTGTACCTTAATAAGATCAATGATGAGGAGGTCATGAGTGTATAAGAGTACGAGTGAAGAGATTGTAAGTAAAACGGGTTTCATGTCATCAACTACTAACAAATTTAGAGTATTGATTAGGTTGACTTAGTTTGAATTGGCCATATTGATTAAACCTACTTACATTTATATAACATGATCCTTATTTTCATATTCTTTTAATTTATAACTGGCCAATTGATGTTTCATTTTTATTACGTTTAATTATTTCTCAAAATAATTTTTTTACAATGACTGTTTCTTTAATCTAGACTTTATTTGTTTACAAATGCTTCTAGAAAGTTGTAGTTTTTTTTCCATTTATTTGAACTAAATTTTGTTGATAAATTATTTGAAACACTCCAAATCTGGTAAGTCATTGATTAATTTGATCAATGATCAAATTGCATAAATTTAAAAATTTATGAATATTAAAGAAAATTATTTTTCAATTAATATATTTATTGGGCTAGAAGAAAATGTAGAAATAAGGTTGTACATTAGTAAGATCAATGGTAACTGAGGTCATGAGTGTATCGTAAGCAAAACGTGTTACATGTCACTAAATATTAAAAAAATTGAGAGTATTGATCAATTTGAGTTAGTTTGAATTGAGTATATTTATTAAACCTAATTACATTCATATAACATGATATTTTCTTAAGTTTTAACGGGCCAATATAACCAATGTTTCATTTTTCATTTTGTTCTATTCCTCAAAATATTTTTTTTACAGTGTGGATTTCTTTAGTCTCGAATTTTTTTGTTTGAAATGCTTCAAGAAAGTTACAATTTTATTTTTCATTTGTGTTGAACTGACTTATGTTGGTAAATTATTTGGAGAACTCCAAGTTTGGTAAGTCATTAGTTAATTTGATTAAGGTTCAAGCTGTATAAATTTTAAAAAAAAATTATGAATATTTATTGATTATAGAAAATTGAAAAAAAAATAAGATTCTACCTTAGTAAGATCAATGGTAAGTGAGGCCATGAGTGTATAAGAGTATGAGTCATGAGATTGTAAGTAAAACATGTTACATGTCATTAACTATTAAAAAATTGAGTTTAGTCAAGTTTAAATTGGGCATATTCATTAAACCTAAATAGTAAATACATTCATATAAATCTGATTCTTATTTCCAAAATTATTTTAATTTTTAACATGCCAATTAAAGTTTCATTTTTCATTATATTCAACTATTCCTAAAAAATATTTTTTTACATTGAGATTATTTAGCCTTGACTTTATTTGTTTGCAAATTCGTCGAGAGAGTTGCAATTTTGTTTTTCATTTTTCTTGAATTGAATTTTTTGGTAAATTATTTGAATGACTCAAAGTTGGTAAGTTGTTAATTAATTTGATCCTCGATCAAGCTGCATAAATTATAAAAAAAATTGATTAATATATTTATTGATCAAGAGAAAACTGAAGAAATAAGGTCGTATATTAGTAAGATCAATGGTTAGTGAGATCATGAGTGTATAAGATTATGAGTCACTGGATCATAAGTAAAATGGGTTATATGTCATTAACTATTAACAAATTTAGAGTATTGATTGAGTTGTTTAGTTTGAATTAGGCATATTCATTAAACCTAAATATATTCATATAACATGATCCTTATTTCCAAATTCTCTTAAAATTAATGGGCCGATTGACTAATTGAGGTTCAAATTTTCTTTATGTTTAACTATTCTTTAATTTTTTTTTTAAGTGATGGTTTCTTTAGCCTCAACTTTATTTGTTTGCAAATGTTTCGAGAGAGTTGCAATTATTTTCCATTTGTCTTAAACTAACTTTTGTTGGTAAAAATTTGAATGCGTATTGGTTTGGAGGACATCACTCATTAGAAAATTTAGTTTGAATAAAAATTATAATTGTAATGTATTTTCTCCTTTTCAATGATCATAAATTGACCTATTTTATTTTTGTATGTAATTAAAATTAATCAATTTAGAAAATATCCTATAATTAATCACAATATTCAATTTAAATATAATATATTTTTGGTATTGTATAATGAATTATCTAGATATTATAAAAATTAGAGAGATATAATTTAAAACTCTCTCCTTAGTAATAGAATACTAACCTATCTTGTTATTTTGTTTTTTCTTATTTTAAATTATTCAATAAATCTCCACTAACAAAAAAATTTATTCAATAAATTAAGTAATTAATAAATAAAATTCCAAATATTTTTAAACATGATGAAGTTTATGAAGAATTAAACTTCTCCATTTAACTTAGTTTAATTGAAACTGAAAAATTTTTAAAGTATATTTTCAATGATAATGTGCAACTCACTATTTTATTAAAGTTTATTTCTATATTTTCTACTTTAAACTGTTTAATTTTTCCACTGTGTAATATGTTAACTAATTTAACTTATCGAGTGTTCATTTAATTTTAATCATTAAATTCAATTTTTTTGTTAATTTATGATTGCTACTAAAAATAATATTAAATCTATGATTATAAAATAAATATTTTTTACTAATGATACTAAATAAAATGCCTAAAATTAAAATATAAGTTATATAACATATTGGCCAACGGGCCGAAAAAATGCTAGTTTTATTTTATGAAAGTGAGAATTATATATTAAAGATAACAATCCCTGGCTGTGCAAGTATAAGAGAAAACAAAACTTTGGCCAAGGTGTTCCTTAACGTGCCCCAACCCACAAAAACCAAAATAGACTAATAAAAACTGAGCTTGCCAAAACCCAAAACCCAACCCTACCCAAATCAACAACTCCCCAATCCGAAACTCCCCTGTAACCAGAAGCAGCATAACAACCAGAAGGACAAAACCCTAAACAGCCACCCAGGACTCATTAAATGATCAATTTATGTTAAATTATTTATCTCCTTTACCATATTATTGTGTGGTAAATCATTTTTCATATAACAGCTAAATAAATAAATTAATCTAACATCGATTGTGCATGCATTTCCATCATCTTTTCCAAATCCAACCTGAAAAATAACATATAAAGTCAGAAAATATCAAAGTCATCGATATTTTTAATACGAAAGAGTACTGTAGTATTCACCTGTCTACTATCAACTCCACCTAAATTTTCCCTTGAACTCCTCACCAACAGAAAGATTAATCATATCTTTCTTCAGATTGTGTCATTTAATTTGTCCTTCACCAAGATTAAATCTAACTCTCACGTCGTCGTCATCATCCCCTATTTGACTCTCCACATCATCACCATCAATGTTTACCCCCAAAATAGTGACTATGTCATCTATGCTTATAGCCAAATTATGCCCATGTACAGATAGCTCACCGGAAGATGCATCAAACCTCATCATGAGATCTTCTAAAAGTTGCATTCTCAACTTGTGTTTCTTCAATTTCAATAACGCCCCAAATCCCATTTCTTCAATAATTTCCTTTTTACCATCACAAAAGTTACCAATGAGATCACAGAACTAATCAACGCCACATCGACTAGTTAAATATACCTACAATCATTTAAATTGTATTAAAATTTACTATATTACATGCTTAAATAAAACTTCAATAATAACTTGCACATGATATCTTCCTAACTGATTCAATATACAATTCATACCTTTTTTGGTGGAACATTAGTAGTGTCAAGCTTGTTGTTCTTTTGAACATCTTCTTTGTTGGTGATTTCCTCCTAAAATCACCAATTACAAAGGAATAGAGCATATGTATTACTTTGAAGTAATTTGGATACACGATTACAATAATTATTGAAGTATAATTCATCAAAAAAAAATTATTGAAGTATAACTTACATCGATGCCAATGTGTACATTAGATTAATAATTTATCAGGTTGTGGCTAAAGAGAACAATATACCTCTTTTGTACTCATCTTCTAATTCAGAACGATACCACCAAATAAGTCACTTAAATCGTTGCGCAACCAACACCAAGTTTCAAACACCAATTATGAACGACTGAACGAAAACCTGAAAAATTTAGTTTCATCACAATATAAAAGAAGAGTACAACATAACTCATAATCAGTGAGAAATTCAAGAATTAAACTGAGATATTGTATAAAAAAATACCTACTTAATTACCAACATTGATACGACAAAGTGGAATTAATCCCATTCGTTTCTATCGACTCACCAACACACTTACACTACTGCGAATCAGAGACACTAAACACTGACCACTGTTGTAATTTCCAAAAAATATAACTGCCGGTACAATACTAAGTATTACGTGCTATTGAAAGTAGGGAAAGCACTTATTACGTAACACTGATTATAATAATTATTGTGGTATTACGTTATATTGACTGTACATAGGATGAAAGGTTCCAAGTTCCAACTCAATTAATAAAAGCAGGCAACACAGCACTGGTTTGAGTAGCAAGTGGGCGAGGACGAGGAGGCCCCTAATTTACAATCAATCTACTCTAATTTTTTTTAATAATTGTGTAGTATTATATAACATGAAAAGGAAAAGAGCTATACATCTCCTAAAGCAATCTCTACTCCCAAAAACATAACAGCAAAATCTATCAACTACTCCCCCAATAGGTGAGAACCATTAACCCAACCCCATCCCCAAACCCAAAACCCACCGTCCTTACCTTGGAAAAAATATGAATATCAACCAGTGGGACAAATCAGATGCGGACAATCAATCTACTCTTCTTCGTTTGAATTCCACGAAACTGGAAACCACAAAAGAGACAAGAAACACAGACCAAATTTCAAATTACACAACTTATAAGTACTAACTAACAAAGAGCATAATTAAGGATTTACCGGACGCACATACTTGAAGCCGCCAATTGCAACGTTTGGATTCTGAGAATTGTAGAGTTTCTATTCCAGTAGGGAACTTTCTAGGTTTGGATTTAAAAAATTTATTAATTCTTTTAGATTGATTAATAAACCCACTTCTCCTATAAACTAGGGGTCGTTTGTTTAGGGGGGAATCCGGCTGAGTTTATTAAAACGCTGAGTTTGAATAAAACACTTGTTTGTCCAGCAAGTTTAATACGGTGGAAAAGTAATTTCCCAATCCCCAAGGCTAAGATTCCCCCTCCAAGTGGTATTTCAACAATTTCTGCTTTTCACATGATATTGTAAGTTACACAGAGTTTTTGTGGGCCCAATCTGAACAGCTTTTAATTTTCCCGTAACTGCCCCCAGCCACTTCAGCCCCCATTACTGTCACCCACCAACGACATTATTTTCCCATATCTGCTTCCGTTTTCGCATATGAACCACCAACAATGCTATCCTTTCTTCCCAGGACAACTATCTGCACTTCCTTTCTGTTTCCACTTCCAAGCTCGTCGCACCGGGGTAATATTTTCTGGGCTTGACTACCAGCAGGAAGACTGAGGCGAAATAGCAGTCCAAGGACAGTTCCTTCACTCAACCCTCTCCGCCGCAATCCTCAAGTAAGTTTATCTCAATTCAACAACTTCAACCCTCTGAACCCTAAACACCATTTCCAGCCCCACAATCTTATAATGCACCCACTTCATTATCCACTTTCGCAGATTTCACAAATCGTATTACAATAGATGAATCCATGTCCAAATTAGGTTTACATGACCCTATCTATTTTGTTCTTACCGCCTATGCGATTCAATTGGAAGGCCACTTGATTCCCTCATTATTCTTCTTCCCATTTAACACTTCAGTCCTTCATCGACATACAATTATGCAATTTTATAATTAACCTCCTAAGAACCAAAATTTCTATAACAGGGGATACATTATTGGACATTGAGGAAGGTGTTTCGACACACGAAATACCACAGCATACCATCTGCTGCAGGAGAACAGCACATATTACGGGTACTCGAATTCTCTGCGTCTTTCATTTTTTGGTACAATATTGTCATCAAATTTATTGTGCATTGCGGTTCATGTGAGTTGACATCGTTAATAACGTACTTGCGCATCCTAGCTGGTGTATCAATGGCACGAAGAACTCTTCGAGAACGACGACGAATTGTAGTCTACGTCGTTTGTATGTGGTTCCAAATCTTGCAACATTGTGTGCTGTTTCTGCAAAGCTGTAACAGGAATAGGCGATTGGCGGATGGTGATGCTGAACCTATTCCGCGACCACTTCCCTACGGCCGAGAGGTTTACAGGAGTGGGTTCTTGCTCAACACAACAACTACTACTAACGTAAATTGTCTTAATATGCTACGTATGAGGCGCCCGATATTCTGGAAGCTAGTACGTTTGCTTGAGGTAGAAGGTGGGCTGCGAAGAACTAAAAATATGGCCGTGGATGAAATGTTGGCCATATTTCTAGTGACCATTGGACACAACATAAAGAATCGCACATGTCAATTGTTGTTCCACCGTTCTGGCGAAACAATCTGTCGAACCATACATCGTGTGCTCCAAGCAGTCCTTCAACTCCATCACCTCCTCATCGCGCAGCCCGTACCTGTACCACTAGATTGTGACAATTCCACATGGAAGTTCTTCACGGTAAGTCACTCACACGTTCCAATTGGTTCCATAGCTCGTATTGGTTTCAATCTCATATCATCTGTATGTTTTTGGTGACAGGATTGTTTGGGAGCAATTGATGGTACGCTGATCAACGTCAGGACTACCACAGAAAGCCGACGCGGTTTCGTACTCGGAAGGGCACAACAGCAATCAATGTACTCGCCGTTTGCAACCAAAATCTGCAGTTCACGTATTGCTTGGCTGGGTGGGAAGGCTCGGCTCATGATAGCAGAGTGCTTCGAGACGCACTCTCACGAGCGGGAGGGTTTAGAGTACCAGAAGGTAAGACATTTGAGTTCAGTTCCGACTTCATGCCAAGTTTCATGCCACGGGTTTCTGCTGGCATTTGATTCATGTCTATTCCTTTCATCATCCCGACTCCGTTCATATTGTGATTGCAATCGGTTCTATTTTCCATTCAACAGGGAAGTACTATTTGTGCGACGCAGGCTACACCAACGCAAAAGGGTTCCTCGCTCCGTACAGGGGTCAAAGATATCATCTCCAGGAGTGGGGGAGAAACCGACCCAGGACGCCGGAAGAGTACTTCAACATGAAACACGCTAGTGCCAGGAACGTGATAGAAAAGGCATTTGGGGTTCTAAAGATGAGGTGGGCCTTCCTCCGTGACACCTCGTGGTATTCCCCACGTATGGTTGGCATCTTCTCCAACGCATGCATGCTACTACATAATTTCATACGTAAGGAAGGAGGTGTTGATGTTTTCGAGATGGCCTACGTCCCCCCGGCTGAAGAGGAGGAAACGTTTGTGGAGTCCATTGATGAGCCAGCTGCGTACGTGGAACCAACCGAAGAGTGGACCCAATTTCGACACCACCTAGCTGAGTATATGTGGGCGAACAGGGGACGTTAATAGAATTGTCTGTGATTACCTTGTTATTTCCATGTTTGAATTGTAAGGATGTATTTCTCATACACTTTGAGCTACTACGTTGGTACTTTCAATCATTCGAACAATACTTTCGGATTGTGGGTGTAACTGAGCAGGAACCAGTACTTGCTAATGTAAATCTGGGATGCATAACTGAAGAAGAGTTCAAATACATTGCTGAAGTAGTTACTAATTATGTCAAATAACAATTTCCCTCTAGCCTTATTATGTTTGGTACATGTCATTAATGTACGCTGCAGCATAATAAAAGAATGGGACAGCTGCTGATATGCAGATGATAACATCACAGCTGGCGTTAATACCATTGACATTTCTGAAAATGCAGAGTTGTTGGGGCTCTTACTAGTGGTTGAGTTGCATTAACACCACTTCTGCCCACCTTTTATAAGCAGACACACTGCAGTTCCATTATCCTCACCACTCCCATTAAATTAGTTCCCTGCCTACTCATATATTGCAGAGATAGTTGGAGCTTGCACGGTAATCTCCTCTTTTGTATATTCAGTCAATGAAGTTACCTCTGTTTAATGTTTCTACGTGTTACCCTTGATTACTTGTGACTCATGTAAATGCTCACTCATTGCCGTTGTTATGTTGGTAGGAACGACTATGGTGAGAAGAGCTACCGCGGAGGTTTCAAATGAGAGAACGCGAGACTACAAAGTGTGGTCGAAGCACGAGGAGCGAACTCTTGTCATGTGTATGCTCGATCTTACGGAGAAGCGAATAGTGGAGAATGGGAACTTCCGTCTGCCTGGCCTTAAGGAGCTGGAAAGAATGATGCATGACCTGGTGGACAACTGCCAACTGGCGGCTATACCTTACATAAAGTCGAAGGTCCGCTATTTTAAGGATAAGTTCACAGCGACATTGGAACTTAAAGAAGCTAGCGGATTCGGCTGGGATGATGCGCGTGGCTGTGTCATTGCGGAAGAGGGGGTGTTTGCTGAATGGGTAAATGTAAGAGCCTCTCTCATTGTTTTGGTACTTATTTGGTTCTTGGTGCATTTTGACATGTTAATATCATCTTACACCCTCTTCTGTTTTTGTGTTACTTCCGAACAGAGTCACCCCAAAGGCTGCAAGACTGAATACAAAGCCTCTCCCATTCTTCGATGAGTTGAGTAAGGTTTTTGGCGTGAATCACGCAATGGGAGCAGATGCGGTGCAACCATCTGATGCCGCAAGCATGTTGGAGCCACAGTTCTACTCTCTGATTTCATGTGGAACATAACACTGTGAACGCTGACTCGTACACCTTTCCGGAGAATTTGGACCATGATGAGGTGATGGCCGAGATTGTCAATCAAGGCATTGATCTGGAAGCAACAGGGTTGAAGGAGTTAGATGAGGCAATGTCCGGTAGGAAACTGAAAGGCAAGGGACAGCAATCTGCCACGTCGTCGGGAACTAAGAGGACAAGAGCACAAGCTTTCAAGGAAGACAGTGGTCGTATTGCTGATACGATTGAGGTCGCAACTGAGAACATCGCAAAGATTGCGACAAATTACTGCATCGAAGGGGAGTTAGCTGTGAAAAGGCAGGGCCTATACCAGGAGCTGGCCGAATTCTATGAATTATCTGTTGTGGATCGTACCAGAGCACTGAGGCACCTCAACCGTGATGACGGTGATGCAACCACCTACTTTCAGCTTCCGACCATGGAAGAGAAGAGGACCTTTGTCAGTATCTTGCTAGAGTAAGTTTATGTAGTGTTAGTGGAGTATGTTGGTGGCCTTTGCTGGTTATGTATTATGCAGTAGTCTGCTTGCAGCCTTTATGTGGCTGTTATTTTGGAGAAAGGCCTTCATGCCTCCTGTATAGTGGGATGGTAGAAGTATGAAACTAATGTTATGTATGTTGAGTGTGCACTTCGGTCGGTGTCACACGTAGTAGGAGGGAAGTAGTAGTAGCTTGTACGTGTGTTGAATATTGAGCAACAATCACTGATGTAATATATGAACGCGAGACTTATGATGTTATGGTCTACATATTCATAGTTGTTTGTCACAACATCTCTGAGTTCGCAATATTACGAGGGAGTACATAATGTCGACCTTGTCAACCTTGGTTCGCAGTTAACATCACAACACAGCAGAACTAAATACTGAACTTAGATATGTAGAACTGAATTAAGTAAATGCTCAAGTCAGTCGACGCGGTGACAAAGTTTTTTTGTATCATCTGAGGGGCCTTCATCAGCAGCTACACGGGTGTTCTTCATGTGGGTTGACTGCAATTTGTTTTCCAATGCAGTAATTTTTTGATGCAGGAATGCATTTTGCTCTTTCAGCTCCTTGTTTTCTTGTTGTAGTTGCTGCAACTCTACCCGTGACTTCATATCATCGTAACAAAGTACTTCACCGACTCTACTATGAGACCACGAGAAGAAATTGCATCCTCTGTCCCCCTATTAAGGAATGTCAGACACCAATACTCTGGTTCGATCTCAGCTGCATAGCAACGACAAATGAATTACCTTTCGGGACCACTTGCGGCAACCGTAGAACGGTCGATTTGGGTTTGATGCTGTTTGCGACAGCCGAAGGACTGCCCGATCACCGCAATGGCAGCGAAGTTCAGTCGTCGCAGGAAGAGGTCGTGAGGTTTGTGTGGTGGCCACCGAGCTAACGTGGTCTTGATTTGATTTCTTCATCCCCTAATCTGTACAGAAGAAGGAAAGGAATTTGTATCAATGCATACGGATTTGAAGTTCGAGTAATAAGTGAAAGATGTACAGATCTCCAACGCAATCAAAAACATAGTTACCTGATCTAGGAAGCTGCCTCTCGGTTCACTGGGAGTGAGTAGTGTGGAAGAATTGGAGACGACAACTCCTCAGAAGCGTGGAACGATTTCTGCTTTATTACAGCTTGTGAGAATGAGTGTAGAAGATAAGGGGTATAAATGTCTTTCTGCACACACATTTGTTTGTTGCAATATTTTATTATATTTGTGTTTCCAGTCTTTCCCTCTTACCAAACAGGGAATTATAACATGCTCTAGGATTGGAGAACACACACTTTCCCCAATTCCCTCCCCCCACATCCGCTACTCGCATTCCCCCCAAACAAACGACCCCTAGGAGTAATCCACCGGGAAATAGTTTACAACCGGTTTACCTTTTTATTTAATTTTTTCAGGTGACAATTACTATTTTATAATACTTTAATATGTTAAATAAGAGTTTAAATGTAATAATTATATTTATTTTAACATTTTAATTTTTTTAGGTGATAATTTTTTATATAATTCAAGTCAAGAGTGGAGTTACGAGAAGAACTATATTCTTATATTTGCGACGGGGATGTTGAGTGTAGTAAATAGTGGTGTGACAAATAGTATTTGCTACTGCAAATTATTACATGAAATAACAAATATCAACTATTTGCTACTGCATTTTCATGCCGTTGTAATTTTGTAGTAGCTAAAGATCAATTTTTTTGTAGTGTTCGCACGAAATTTTTCTATGATGATCAAGACACTTAGTTGAACCCCGTGAAACCGTTTGATAGAAGTTCCTTGATATCTGCTTTTCATCCCGTAGAAAGAAATCACAATATCTAGAGACATAAGTTCTTTCTCCTTTTCTTGAATCGACCAAAATGGAATGATAAATCAATTTATTTGGCCTATTTTAAATATCAGTTCTTTTTTTATGGATTGCGATTTCTCATTTTGTAAGTGTTTAAGTTGTTGATTAAATTTAAATCGGTCGAGAGTAACAATTAACATCTCATATGGAGATGTGAATGAATTTTTGCAAATATAAGAATAAAGTTGTTCTCGTAACTCCACTCTTGGCTTGAATTATATAAAAAATTATCACCTAAAAATTTAAAATTTTAAAATAAATATAATTATTACATTTAAACTCTTATTTAACATATTAAAGTATTTAAAATAGTAATTGTCACCTGGAAAAATTACTATTGTAAAATAAATATCATTATTACATTTTTACAGCCACGCCATCAACTTGTAACCTGCTAGAATTTGAGAAACCTGCAAAATTCGGTAAGTGCACCTAAAAGTTACTATAATGGCACGCGATGCATCTAAAAGTTACAATAATGGCACGCGGTGCAGAATCTTAACTACGATGGCATATCGTGCATTTTGGTAACACTATAAAGGCATGAGCCGCATTTTATCCGTTGGGGTAGGTCAACAGCCATGTCCGACCTTTTGTCTGTACCGGTCCGGGCTCTTTTCACCACTTTGATCGGAGAGCCGGCACCCCTGCGCCGAGATCCTCCTGCGAGGGTTCCATCAAGAACGGAAAGCGGCGACGATAGTGCAGAAAAGAGAGAAGGCTATGATTTTTTCATCAACTAGGATACTGATCCACTGTCACTGTTCTTTTCTCGGGAATTGGAATTTTGTAGCACAATTTAAAAAAAATATGTACCGTCAGTAGCCAAATGCGTAAAAATGTCCAGAAATAGCACAATCTGACTGGTAGCCAGCGCTGCGCCAGCCAGATAGCGCTGCGCCACCCAGCCAGCGCAGCGCTGGCTGCCAAGTCAAATTTGTGCCGTTGCAGCGCTGCGCCATGTGGCACACTAGCCGTTACCATCTTCACACCTCCTCTCATACTTTCTGAAACTCAATTCTCTCTAAGGTATTTTTGATAGTTTGTTTGTGTTTGTCATAAATTTTTTGTTATTATTATTGTACGCTAATGACGTATTTTATTTGTAGGTTCGTAGCAATTGTCCGGCGAGGAAATTTCGTTTGAAGAAGGCCTAAACCCTCCCTCAAAAGGTATCATGCTATAAATTATATGGTAATTAAATTGTGTTTTACGATTTTATATGTATTTGTAGATGGATTACATGTTTGGAGAGGTGCCGGTTGGGGTACGAAGTAGTAGTCCCGAGGACCCTTCGATTTTATGGGGTGATGCTGACCGACATCGAGCGTCGGGAATTTTCGAAGCTCAGGTTGGTACATTTGAAATGTTATTTATTTTTACAAGGTATTTATGTTTGAATGTTGCATTTATTTTAATAATATTCATAATTTAATTACTTATATTACAATATTATGATCAAATTTGAATATTAATAGTAGTACCTAATATTAATAGATTTTAACTTAGATTTAAATCACTAAAACTAATTGACTACTAATGGGGATTAAAAGTAGTAAATATTAGTAACCTAAAAAGATAACATATTGACTACTAATAGTGATTACTAATTATTTTTAAATGTTACTTATATTATAATACTAATTGATATAATTACAAATAATGTAAGTCCTAATTCATATTAGTATATAGTAAATATTGAAATGTTACTTCAATTTGAAATGTTAGTTATATATAAATGTTTGTTATATGTAAATGTTAGTTATATTTGAATGTTAATTATATTTGAATGTTAATTACATTTAAATGTTTAGGGTGCACTCAGAAATTGAGTACTAGTTATTAATTTTGTTACATCTTCTTTCCTCAACTATTAGGACCCACATATGACGCTTAATTGTCGCTTCTCTAAGAAGATCGTGAAGTACGATCCTAGGTTCGAGGCATACCTTGCCCACATAGGTCTAGATAAGTTACGTGACTGCCTAGATTTTACCCCTGATTCTGAGCTGATCACCGCATTGGTCGAGAGATGGCGTCCCGAGACGAGCACTTTTCACTTGTACCACGGTGAGGCAACCATAACACTCGAGGACATGCACTTTCTCACTGGTCTGAGCATCGATGGTGTGCTTGTGGAGTCGCAGAGGCGCATTCCGACTGTGGATTCTGATCTGCAGATTTACGTTGAGCAGCTACTTGGGAAGAAACCATCTACCGCTGACCTGTCTGCTGGCAGAGTGAAGATGACGTGGTTGCGTAACCACTTTGGCACCATCAGGGATGACGCCGATCAGGAGACTATCGAGCAGCACTGTCGCGCATACATTCTGGACTTCTTCGGCAGCTGCATCTTTGCTGATCGGTCAGGATCACACGCCTCACTCTTCTTCCTTCCACTGCTCGAGGACATGAGCCAGATAGGCGAGTACGCTTGGGGGGCTGCCGCACTTTCATGGCTATATAGGGAGCTTGGCCGGTGTGCTTTCCGCATAGAGAGCAACCCGTCCCGCGACCACGTAGGTGACATTGGAGGTTGGATGGCACTGGTTCAGGCGTGGGCCCTGGAGAGATTTACGTCCATTGCGCGTCGAGTCCACAAGAGTCGACAGATTGCACCGACGCACTCCCCCATTCCACGTATGACTAGGTTCGGGCTACGACTTCTTCTTCCATTTTCATAGTTTATTCCATCTGATCAAGTTGTATGAATGACGTGGTTCATTCCGCAATTTTGTAGCTGGAAAGAATGGTATCACGCGAAGACCAGATACATCCTTGTTGGGGGGTACCGCCAGCTGTTTGACGATGGGACTCCATTCGTGGTATTGTATTCTAACAAAGTAAATGTTATTTTCCCTTACAGTTTAGGTTTCGTAGTTGTCTAACTTTCCAATTTGTTTCATATAGTGGTGTCCCTACTCGGCGGACTGTGAGCATTACAGTCCAGGGACTTTCCCCATCCATCGCGTCGTCGCACCTCTCATCTGCTTCTTCAGCGCTATGTGGCATAGGCCTGATAGAGTGCTGCGTCAGTTTGGGATGGACCAGCCTGTCCCTATGTACGATCAGCCAGTAGGTGAGGTCATCAGTAACCTGGAGCTGACACAGCGTGGATGGCATCGTACTGATGTGGTAGCTAAATTTGCTGGATATCGGGACCTGTGGTCCACTCGTCTTGACCACATCGCCTCAGGCCCGTGGCTGCGGAGCGAGGAGAGGGAGTCCTATCACTTCCACGACGAGATCAACCAGTGGTATCATGGCATCACTAGACGTACAGTTTCTCGCCGAGGAGCCGTGGACCAGTCTTTGGTACGTAGGTTCCGTCATAATTATTACAACTACTTCTAGTTACATGTTTAACAATTCTAATTATGTGTTGTAGCTTGATGGCATGGAGAGCTATACGTGACTACTGGCCAGTCACATATCACGCCTCAGGAGCAGCAGGAGATGCATGCTACATTGAGGTCAATGATGCATGCTTCAGGCGGGATCCATAGGACGTCTGAGTCTAGGAGGGCACCCCGGCAGGCCACCCATCCACGACATGCTGACTACCCAGTGCCTGACCCGCCAGCTGCCGGGATTCCTTCTACACGTAGAGTCCGACAGCATGTAGATGTCCCCCCTGTCCCGCGATTGTGGGAGCCGGCATTACCTCAGTGGGATCCACATCACCAGCAGACCCGATACTCTGAGCACTATCCATTCGACACTACAGGAGACGCGACTTTCGATTATATGGGGAGTCAGGACTACACCCAGCCGGAGGACTACTCACAGCATCAGGATTACACACATCATCCGGACCCGACCCAGCCATACACCACTCCTACAGTCCCCACTGGAGGCTATACATCTTACGCCCCTCCATCCGGGTCTCAGTGGGGTCCTTCCACATCGTACGCAGGTCCGCCTGGGTCTCAGTATGTCACACCACCCGTAGTGACATATGAGGCATCGTTCGATGATGATGATACTCCACCCGCCGACGGGCAGCATCGATATGGACTGAGGCGAGAGCCTACGCAGAGGATGTGCGCTACTGGAGGCCATGAGCTGGGGGCACATTGGAGGGGACAGGGTCGGCGTAGGGGTCGGGAGGGTATGGGTCGAGAGGGTGGGTCGGGAGGGGGGGGTCGTGATGGGAGGGGTCGTGAGTAGTTGTGGTAGTGCTCGTTTATTTCATTGTATTTCGTATTTCAGAGTACTTCATAGTAGACGTTTGTTTCATGGTATTCGACTTTATATTTTTGTGTATCTTATGAGTTCACAACACCCTAGAAATGCAACATATAATTGATCACACATTTCATCTTATGTGTTACAACACCCTAAAAAAGCTTCATCTGTTCACATAGATAGGTATGATTTTTGCAAGAAATAATTGCCAACCCACGTGAAAAAAGCTGCAGCTCCTCATTAAGTCAACCAATTATGGACCACACAATAATTTGTAGTTGGAGTTGTTCTGCAATTCTGGCATCCACTAACTGACACACATCCAATAATAGTTGGAGTCTTCCTTACATTATATAGAGGCGTGAGTCCACAACCACCATACTAACTCTTCCAAACTACTCGAAACCTACTACAATTCTCAATATCTTCTAACCATAGAAAATGAATTTCGCGTTTTGGCTCCGATGGGATGGCGAAATAGTACACGGACAACACGGTGGGGTGTGGTACAGCGGGGGGGGGGGGAATTATGTCGCCTCAAAATGACGAGGCAACCTTCACTACAACAGGCATGTCCAGTTTTCTTGCGAAAGATGGGGGTAGGATCTTCGGCGGTTTTGCGAACTGTCATGTATCGATGTCCAGTCTTTGCGAATGACCAAATTGTGGCACACTACCCACTCATTCTTGATGACGTTACTGGGTTAGAGGTTATCTACAACATCATGGCAACCCAATCGGACTACCGAGTGGCAGAGCTATACTTTGAGTTCGACCACCGTGGGACGCCGGTCCAGGGAGAATCTATATTCATGGGCGATGGAGCGAGTGCCTGTTATAGTGGTCAGAGCAGTCAGAGCAATCAAACACATCCGGACAATTGCGTGGCGATAGCATGCAAGAAAGTACGGTAGCGCACTTGGGAAATGAGATAGAAGGAGACTCATCAGAAAGCGACGTTAACTCGGAGTAGGACGCAGCAAATGTCTCTGAGCCAGACATTGAAACTCAACCCTTTGTGAATGCGCAACCACCGAGAGAATACACCCCCAAGCCATTTCACACATTTACCAGACGATATCGGTGACATAATGACTACAAACAACAACGAGTATGGCGTTCATAATGTTCCACGGTGGCACATTGATGGGCCAGGGTTTGGGGTTGGGCAACAATTCGAAAGCAAACTTGTGGCTCAAACTAGTCTGAAGCAATATGCACTCAGGAATAACCGCATGTTATGCACGACACGGTCTAGAAAATGGTTGCTTGAGCAACGATGTCATGGATATCAAAGCAATGGATGCCAGTGGAGGATAAGGCTCACTACAGATGAGAGCGATGTGTGGACGGTAAAACAATTCAATCCGGCCCATACGTGCTTGGGCAGTCAGAACAAACTCAGTCCGACCCAGCTAGACGTCAATGTCATAGCCGATGCAGTCACGCCCTTTGTCCAAGCACGCCCCCATATTCGTATCAAACTTCTTCAGACAGAGATACATACTATGTACGGACGACAAATTTCGTACAAGAAGGCATGGAACGGCAAACAGCGCGCCATGGAGCGGATATATGGTAATTGGGAGGAATCATACAACGAGTTACATACCCTAATGAAGGCAATACAAGATCAGAACTATGGGATGGAAGTTGAATTCGTCACGAAAGAAATCACAACGGTTGATGGAGATACAATCATCCAATTCGACCGTGTGTTTTGGAGTTTCGCCCCGTCCATCGAAGGTTTCAAACATTGTCCTCCTGTGCTCGTCGTCGACGGTACCTTCATGACAGGAAAATACAAGCACACACTACTCATGGCTAGTTCGTTCGATGGTAATAAGAACATCTTCACTGTGGCTTTCGCAATCGTGGACGTTGAGAGCAAGGAGACTTGGGAATGGTTCTTTGATTGCATACAACGACGAGTGACACAGAGACGCGGAGTATGTGTCATTTCCGACCGACATGTGGGCATCGTGAGTGCAATGGAGAAAATCCAATTTGGATGGCATTGGCGGTGGTGCGCCAGACACTATGTAAGCAATTACAACAAAGCCGCCAAGAACCCAAAAATGAAAAACCGCCTTATGAATTTAGGTAAGTATCATGACACTCCACCAAGTACTTAACAATTTCAGCGTATAGCATTGTAATCCATTCTTTTTTACCTGCAGCTAAACGCCGGTCCTTGAGAAAGTTCACAAAGGGGGCAACAAGATTTGCAAGGGACGACCCCGTAAATAAAAAATGGGCGCTTAAAGATCAATTATATTGGTCAAGAGCCGTAGACGCTCAACACGATGGGGCACGATGGAACCAATTGACATCAAACATGGCGGAGAGCGTGAATGGGGCATTCAAGTCAATCCGGGCTCTCCCTATTGCAGCTTTGGTGGAATCCACTTTCTACAGGCTGCAAACGTATTTCGAAGATCGACGAAAGAGGATTCGAGAAGAACAGGCGGCCGGTGAAATCTGGACGAAGAAGTGTCTTAAGCGCCTGCAGAAAAGAGTGAATAAGGCCACTTCCCACACAGTGAGGCAATTCGATTACGATGCTGGGATATTCGAAATACAGACGGCGATAAATCGCAGCAACGGGAAGGGAAACAATAGGCAAGAAGTTCGCTTCGACTACGAGGAGGGGACGGTCATTGCTCCTACGGCAAGTTCCAACAGTGGAAGATGCCTTGTTCACATGCCGTGGCCGCATGTAACGCCGCCAATCAAGATCCCTTATACTACGCCAACAACCATTACAGGTTGGAAACAGTAAGACAAATATACGGACGGAGTTTCCTCCCTATCGGCTCGAAAGACGACTGGGTGCCTCATGGAGGGCCTAAGTTGATGCCTGACCCAGGAAGGGTCAGGGAGATGGGGCGACCACGACATTCTCGCATACGCAACGAGATGGATTGGGTTGAAGATATTGAGCCTCACTGCAGTTACTGCCAGCAAGAAGGGCACAATAGGAGGACGTGCCGACGTGCGAGGCAAAGCAGCAGAAATCCAAACCCTACAAGGAACGGTTAATTGCACTATGAAATGTTTTAGTATTATGGGTTCGGTAGTTTGTGTTTGGTAATCTGTATTTCAAATGTGTGGTTGTCAATTTCATGTTTCAGTTTCAATGTAATTTTTGTTTTGTAGTTGTACTATGAAGTTACTTTTATTAGTCAATCCTTCAACTGAGAAAGACTGCAACTATGTCATAAAAACAAATGAAATTTGACAACACAATGAAGAAAGGCTGCAACTACAGACCAGTCATTTTATTAACTTCGATAATGACGCGAACAACGATAACAACAACAACGACGACAACAACAACAACAACAACAACAACAGAAATAACAAACACACTAGGCCCAACATGGATGTCAATTGTAAGGACAAGGTCCGGGTGGTGGTGGGGGAGGCCCTTCCCTGAGCAACCTATTGATTGAAACGTGCAACCATGAAATTTCTTCCCTCAGTTCTCGAATAATGTTGTCCTTCTCCTCAACGATGTCATCCTTCTCCCTATTCGCTCGAACAAGTAGTTCGTCCTTCGCCCGAATGATTTGTTCCTTCTCCTTAATAGCAGCATCCACGGCCTCCCGCACCTCCAGTTTTTCATAATAACCACACCCCTTCTCCTACAGATCAGAAAATAAACGTAGAGGGTTTTGATAACTAGGAAAATGAATAAAATTAAATTCGAACCCTTTTTTTTACCTCTCTCTCACGAGGGCAGCCAAAATAGCGTTCCAGATCACTCGGTCGAACGGATCTAGTCGCCCTTAAGTCACACCAGCAGTTAACCACACTGGCCTCATAAACGAACAAGTCCTCCTCCACCGGCTTCTTCAACTTGTGCATTACCCTCTCAGTATCTGTCACTACAGAACAACAGTAATTAGTACACAAGATTAATTCGTTAAACGCAAAAATGAGATAAGTACAAAACACCCAAACGAATTTCACTTACGCTTACTCTTCCGAGACCTAGAGCCAGAGTTGGAGAATGACATATTCTAAGCTTGGTGACGGCTGCTGATAAAAGCGGGTTTACCAAGGTCGTATTCCACGGGGTTCTCTCAATGGCCTCTACTCACATTCCTCGTAGACGGTCTATTCATTTGAAAGGAGTTTTGATTTGAAATAGACATTAAAAACTTAAAGGAAACTAAAAGGAAGAAAGAAAAATAAAGTGGTGCAAATCAAAGACAAAGGGGCTCTCTTGGTGGGTAGTTTCATCATGCTCAAGATGACTAATTGAACAAACAAGTCAATCAAGATCGAGTTTGCATTTGGATGACCATGCATTTCACTTTTATAGACTCGATGCACTCTCGTAGCACCTAATCCCTATCCCAATACCACTCAACTTAGGCTCTCGCTCTCAAGCTAAGTGAAAAAAAAGGATGCATTCTAAGTGTTTGATGAAATGCCAAGACACAAGACCCTCTCTTAAGACTCTATGACCACAAGGCTAGGCACAACACTCTCATATCAATGCCCTAACACTAAGAGATTCACCAAAAGCCTTTTCAAACTCAATTGAATGAAAATCCACATGCACACCAAGTGTTCGATAAAATGCCCAAGAGAGAAATCAAGTGAAAATGGTTGAAATAAGATGATCTAATCTCTTAGAACACACTCACTTCAATTCCTAGACCTACAATCTATGCAATCCAAGCACTCTCATGCATCAAATCACAATGAATGGACCAAATCAAGCAAACATGGCATAAAATGGTATTAAGAACAAGTCTAGGAATCATCCTCATACAACCAAGATCAATCATGGCAAGTTCTATACAATCATCTCTCTATCATAGCACAACTAATCTACCCATCCAAGATGAACCCTAGAAAATCAGCCACACATGGCCAAGGGAGTAAAGAGAAAAGAAGGAAGAATGGTCACCAAGAACACCATGGATGAATCCTTGAGATGATCTTCACTTCTCCACTTGTAAGCACTTCTCCCAAGGTTTGTTGGCTTCAATCCTAGCTCCAATGGCTTCAAATTGCTCCAAAAACGTGTTCTAGGGTTTGAGGGTTCGTGGATATGTGTTTGGGGTTCAAGAGATATCATATATTTTCTCAAAATGGCCAAAACAAGAGTATTTATAGTGCAGGGGACAGTGCACGGCGTGCACCCCTGCACGGCGTGCACAGTGCACGGCGTGCACCCCTGCACGGCGTGCACATCTGCACGGCGTGCACCCCTGCACTCTGCAGAAAACCCGATCTTGCAAGGCTCAAATCTCCCTCGTCCGGACTCCAAATGACCTCCCGTTTGCTCCTATGCGCTCCTTGTCATCCGTACTTTGATGCCATAACCTGAAAATGCACAGAGGAAACTCCAATAGCCCACGAATTTGGCTCCAAAGTGGCAACCGGACAACAAAATGACACTTTGCACAAAAATTCAATAAAAGCATATAAGTCATGTCATTTCACGAATAAAGACGGGCATTTCATAGGTCATTCATAAGCTTAAAATGCACTAATTAGAGTCACATCAAATTCCCCTACGACTAAGCTTTGCTTGTCCTCAAGCAAATGAATTAGAAAACATCCAAGTTCACAAATGACAAGTTCGGTCCATCGAGATTCAAGCAATCACAATTTAGCTTAAACTGTTCCACGAACAAACTAAACCTACACATGCAAGAACATCAACCAAACAAGTCTAAACCTCACTAATTTCTGCACACTTCAAGTAGTGGTTGATTGGGACACAGCAAAACCGACCACGACAACACCGACTCTAATCAAAAGGACTTGAAATCGGAACATGGATCGTGAGTCGTGAATGTGGCTATCGACTCGACTTCATCCGCTTCTAGATCCGGACTTTACAAACTCTGGCTAGGATCAAGGGCTACATTTGAGAACTCTTTTTCTTTCTTTTCTTTTTTTTTTCTTACTGCATACTAGTGCTCGATTCAACACTTCACTTAGGTGTTGAACCTGCCTAGCTCACAGCCTTTGCCCTTTTGCTTAGTGCTCAACCCGACACTTCACTTAGGTGCCGAGCTTGCCTAGCTTTTCTTTTGAGCATTTTTTTTTTCACAATTTAGCCACTTGATCCTTAGCCCTTTACAACTTCCACACAGGATTTCGAATTGGATTCCGTCTAATCTCAAGCCACAATCACGAAGGATCAAAAAGGGTAAAGAGAGACATGGAAAAGGGGTGAAAATTCTGATTGCCTTCATCATCTTAGACCGGTGTTATCGAGCGGTACAAAAACACGTATCAGACCAGTCAACCAACATACAAGAGTGATAAAATCTCAGTTCTGGCCCAGACTCATTTGATATTAGTGCTAACATGCCGGTTATAGGTTCTAAGTGGAACAATCTAAACATCATTGTGAAAGCTTGAAGTCAATTAAACACTAAACGTCAAGAACCGAACGATTCTACAATAGAGGAATTCGACATTCAATTAAGATCATGCAACACATCAGAATATAGCTTTAGACTTCTACCGACAAATAATCACGCCAAACCTCAAACTCCCCTACGACTAACATGAGCATTGTCCTCAATGATCAAGAGAGAGAGAGGATAAGGTGGAACGAATATACCGCGCGGTGAAGAAGAGAAGCCGGAGATGGAATCCCGGGTCAAGTAACCTGTTCAGGACGAGGACCTGAATCAGGGGTACCTGTAGAAAACAAGGGAGGGCACACCACTCAAACACAACCCATAGTCGACAAGATGAGAGTACAGATGAGATGTGTGATCCAACAACATGACAAGTTCAAAGCCAGAAATGAAAAGAGAAAATGAGAAGTCAAACACAACAAAACATGCAGTCATAAACAGAAATAAAAGAAAGGAAAAATCCAAAGTCCTGAGAAGTGGCGAGTGATCCTGTGGCTCTCGCCCTCTCGAAATCAAATCTACCCTGCCTCCCCACGGGCCATCTTGCCATAACCTGATAACGACTGTAAGCCCGATCTCTGGGGTCGAAGTCGAAGATCCTCTGAACCACTGATTCAGGAGGGTCGACGCCACGAGGAGCTGGAGGCGGCGAAGGCGACCGTGGTGGAGGAGCAAAAGACTCCCCAGTCTGTCCCTTCTGCTTCTTGGAAGCTGGTGCCTTGGATCGCTTGGGGGCGGAGGATGAAGAAGCTGCTTTACCCTTGGGAGGCATCCTGCAAAAGAAGTGCATACAAAGAATCAACCAAAAAGGCTACACTCCTAAGACAAATCCTATCAAGGCGTCTAATCATAACACATGATCAATACATTGAGCACAATACAAAATCATCAAGTTCAAGTGCAACAACCTATGCTAGCAAAAATCAAATCATTGAATTCCAAGCTTAAGCAAAAGGCATGCATCATGGATCAAAAACACGAATCAAGAACATATAAGCCTAAGTCCACACAATGTAAGGAGGAATGCACAAAAATAAATTAACGAGTGGTGATTAACCACACCCCTCCTCACACAAAGAATCGAATTCAGCCCCTGAATTCAGAACCTGTAGAAACAAAAGACACATCACAATGATAGGCACGGAGTAGGATCACAAGTCAAACACTAACAACCACACCTAACTCCACCATTCAAATAAATCACGATAAAAGAACATTCTGCCCCCATCAAGCCACCACGAATCCTTTGCAACCATCCACCAATCAAGAATAATCAAATCAGCCACCAATCAAGAACAATCAATCAATCGCACAAAGCCAAAATCGGCACAACAATGGACACAAGCAACGCCAAAACCCCAAACCTGCTCACAGGAAACCAAGCAAATCCCACACCCTAAACTAAGCAACCAAATCACACCCCTCACATCAAAATCCTAACAATCAAAATCAATGCCCAACTCCACAATGCAAAGCAAGCCAACAATATCAACATTCAATCAAACCACACTACCAACTGCCAACTAACTTAAGCAACCAAATCAGAAATACAAGCCAAAAGAAACCTGAGATTGGGGCAGGGTGGCGGTTGAGGAAAGACGGCGGGCAGGTTGGCGGCTGGGCAGGAGTGGCGGCGGGCAGGAGTGGTCGGGTGGGGCTGGGCAGGTGGGCGGTCGGAGCTGGGGGGTGTGGTGGCGTCGGGCGGTCGGATGGCAGATGGAAGTGCTGGCGGCGGGCGGTCGGTGTGGGAGAATCGGCGGCGGGGTGGGCAGAGCTGGGCAGCCGAAGCTGGCGGCGGCGGCTGGGCGGACGGGATGGGGGAGTCGGCGGCAGCTGGGCGGACGGATGGGAGCTGGGCGGGTGAGCTGGGCAGAAGTTGCGGGCTTGGTGGCGGCGGCGGCGTCGGGTGGGTGAGCTGGGCAGGTGTTGGTGGCGGACAGGTGGGCGGCGGGCAGTCGGGGTCGGGGCAGGGCCGGTTGATCGGAGTTGGCGGCGGGGTTGGCAGGCGTCGGGGGGGTGGTCGGGTGGGCAGAATTTGGTGGGCGGGCAGGTGGGCGGCGGCGGCGGCGGGCGGGTGAGCTGGGCAGGTGTGGCGGGGCTTGGAGTGGTCGGGTGGGGCTGGGCAGGTGGGCGGCGGGCAGTCGGGTGGACGGATGGGAAGAGCTGGGCGGGTGGGCGGCCGGAGCTGGGTGGGTGGGCTCGGTCGAGTGGACGGATGGGAAGAGCTGGGCGGGTGGGCGGCTGGAGCTGGGTGGGTGGGCTCGGGCGGGTTGGTTTGGTTTGGGGTAGGGGGGAGAGGTGGAAATTTTTTCACACCTCCTGGACAGCCCGTGCACCAAACCGTTGAGGGTTCGTGGATATGTGTATGGGGTTCAAGAGATATCATATATTTTCTCAAAATGGCCAAAACAAGAGTATTTATAGTGCAGGGGACAGTGCACGGCGTGCACCCCTGCACGGCGTGCACAGTGCACGGCGTGCACCCCTGCACGGCGTGCACATCTGCACGGCGTGCACCCCTGCACTCTGCAGAAAACCCGATCTTGCAAGGCTCAAATCTCCCTCGTCCGGACTCCAAATGACCTCCCGTTTGCTCCTATGCGCTCCTTGTCATCCGTACTTTGATGCCATAACCTGAAAATTCACAGAGGCAACTCCAATAGCCCACGAATTTGGCTCCAAAGTGGCAATCGGACAACAAAATGACACTTTGCACAAAAATTCAATAAAAGCATATAAGTCATGTCATTTCACGAATAAAGACGGGCATTTCATAGGTCATTCATAAGCTTAAAATGCACTAATTAGAGTCACATCAGCTGCCTACTTCAAATTCTAAGTTTAGGGCAAGGGAGGTGAGTGGTCCAAAATTGCATCATAGAGGGGGTATTTATACTAAAAATTGAGTGCCTTAGGGTTTCTTCATTCCCAGGAAGCGCTGCGCCACCTAGCCAGCGCATTGCTAGCTGGGATTGAGGAAACCCTAACGGAGATTTGACGGTATCTAATCTGATTAGGCAGCCAGCGCTGCGCCTTCTGGGTAGCGCTGCGCTGGCTGGGTGGCGCAGTGCTATCTGGCTGGCGCAGCGCTGGCTGCCAGTCAGATTGTGCTATTTCTGGACATTTTTACGCATTTGGCTACTGACGGTACATATTTTTTTAAATTGTGCTACAAAATTCCAATCCCCTCTTTTCTCTATGTTTTTGTCTCTTGGTCTTAGGGTTAATCAATTTATACTAACACCTAACATGGAGATCTAAGTAAATCCAAGTAATAAATTTAGGATTCTTCTCTCTCACCTAACACTATTTTTGTCTGGTTTTACTATTTAGTCCTTCGTTTGCATATAGTCATATAGGCATCTACTGGGGCGATGACACCCCTTAGTGTCATCATATCATGACACCCTTTAGAACCGTAGTATAAGAAGGTAGATCTAATGGCCTAAATTAATCTGGACAAAATAGTAATTCGAAATTCCTATATATACTAAATCTTATTAGGGTTTCACAAACCCTAATTCTATTTTCATCTCTCCCTTCAAAAGCTCCCGCCGCCGCCAGCCTCGCCGCCGCCTCACCCCCATCTTCTCTCTCAATCTTCGTTCGTTGACAGCGTCTCTGCTCCCATCGACCTGCCTCACCTCGCGACCGCACCAGCACACCTTGGAGGACTCACCGCACCAGTACCTCAACTGACGACGCACCAGCACACCCAACCGCTGCCGCACCTGCACGTCGCTTCTTCAACGAGTCGTCGCACCTTCGAGGAGCCATCCAGATCCACCACACCATCACGACAACCGCCGCCACACCTGCACGCCGAAACAATATGCTAAACCGTCGTCGAATCAGCAAGCCAACCCACCATCGCCGCACCATCACAAATCTCGGGAGGATCTGATTAAAGATGAAGGCAGTGAAGGATCTGACTGAAGATGAAGACGGTGGAGGATCTGATAAACATGTTCCGATTTCTTCATTAGGAACAAGGTTTTCTTCTGGATTGTGTTCGGATTTTCTCATTAGGAACAAAGTTTTCTTCTGGATTGTGTTCCGATTTCTTCATTAGGAACAAGGTTTTCTTCTGGATTGTTCCGATTTTGTGCTAATTGCAGATTGTTCCTAAATATGAAAAATGGAACAAAATTCAACTAATTGCAGATTGTTCCTAAATATGAAAAATGGAACAAAATCCAACTAATTGCAGATTGTTCCTAAATATGAAAATGGAACAAAATCCTAACCTAATTCTAAGTATGAATGTTCCTAAAAACAGAAAAAGGAACAATAAACAAAATTATTATACAACGGCTGTCTATAAGATTTTTCCTAAATATGAAAACGAAACAATGCATAAAATTTATTTTACGTATGAAAATGTTCCTAAAAATGAAAAGGGAACAGTGAAATTTATTTTACGTATGAAAATGTTTCTAAAAATGAAAAGGGAACAGTGAAAAAATATTATACAATGGTTGCATATATGAAGCTGGCTGCCGATGAGAAAACAAATGGCGTGGAAATCTTTGGCCAGGATTTGCGCCGCCGAGAAGAAACCAAAATTAGGAAGAAAACGAAAATGTTTAATTAATTAAAAACAAAAAGAAATCAATTCCAATTAGGTAACTGCCCATAAATACGGAAATAAATATATTTAATATGAATATGCAAATTAATGAATGCAATTACCTTATTATCTATTTGATAAGGACCATTAGTTCAAAACCAAATAAATGGAGGATGGATAATGGTGTCATGACATGAGGGACACTTAGTGTGTCATGATGGCAGGATTTCCCAGTCATATAGATGTGGGGGAATTTTGATGAGTATGTTGAGTTAGCTTAGGTTAAATACCTAGCTAACAAATAATACCATATGTATTAACAAGTTTATTAAATATATTTTACTTATTATTAGCTTAGGTTAAGTAGGCGAGGCTATGATGACTTTTCTGACGAACGAAACTCCGGCGAGACTCCGACAATTTTTCTGGCGGAGACAAGTTAACTAGTTAACACCTTTTTTTGTTGATAACTAGTTAACAGTGTTTTTTATTTTATTTTGATAACCAGCTAATAGGATTTTTGTTGATAACTAGTTACCTGAACTAGTTCACAGGTTATTTTGCCGATAAATTTTTTTATATATTTTAAATAACTAGTTAACGAATTTTTATGACCATTTTTAACAAGTTTTTTTTTGTTAACAAGTTATCTAACTAGTTATATTATTCTCAACTAGATAACTAGTTAACATCATGATTGTGATAGCTAGTTAACAAGTTTTTTAGTTAGCTAACTAGTTATCAAAATTAATTATTTTATTATGAACTAGTTAACTAGTTATCGTCATGATTTAGATAACTAGTTAACAATTTTTTAGTTGATAACTAGCTATCAAATTTAGTTAGCTAGTTTTTGTTGTTGTTAACTTTATCGAGTTAACTAGTATAACATCATTATTTAGATAACTAGTTAACAAGTTTTTTAGTCAAATCATAAAATTAGTTAACTAGTTAATAATTTTTTTAGTTGAGTTATCAAAATTCGTTAATTATTTATTTTGTTATTAACTAGTTAACTGATCGAGTTAACTATTTAACATCATGACTGGATAACTAATTACGAGGTTTTTTAGTCGATAACTACCTATCAAAATTAGGTACCTAGTTGATTTTTTATTAAGTATAAACTAGTAACTTATTGGCAACGATATAAAATTTTGTGGTTGTAATTGTAATTTTAAAAAATTATTAAACAATCACCCACATTTTAGTTACAGATTAGTCACTTAATTTAATTATGTGACATTTCAGTCACTCTTCTTCCTCACCCCTCCATCCTCCCTGCCAACGACCTTCCCTCACCCAGGTCGACTTCCGACACCATATTTTCCCAATCCGTCACACTCATCTCACGATTTTGATCGCTCACGAACGAAACGGCGCTAGCAATTGAAGGATCGCCACCTCCTAGTTAACGAGTGATTCAAATTCAATTGATTCGAATTCAATTTCAAATATCTTGAGGATATTACTGAGGCGGAGGTCGAGTAACGCTTCCTCCTGGTTAACGACGATGGACCAAATTGCGGTCTCCTTCACCGTCATCTTGTCCTATAAACACTTGGAATGCCGCACCAGCCGCCGCATTCGGTGAAAATTAGGCACCATGTGCTTCATCACTACCGTCAGCAGACTCAACTTCCAAGCCTTCTTCAGCTCGTGCGGCTTCCGATACAGCGGCGATCCGTGCTCACTCGTCGCCGACCCCTATCACTCCCACCAGATCTCGTTCCCCGTCGGCCACCACGACGACGACAATCCTCTCTCCAACGGGAACCGCAACTGAGGAGGGACACAATTTTTCAAAATACCAGAAATGCCCCTCTGATTTTTTATTGGAACCGTCCAATCTTGAAAAGGTTGGAGTTGGATCCTTTGTCGGGTTTAAGGGTATGGTTTTAAGTGTTTAAGGTTTATCGATTAATAATTTAGGTCTTAGATGTCGATATTAATATTAAGATACCAACGGTGCACAATTTTAATGTCAAACGATGGATTTATTGGAAGAAAATCGTAAAACCATAAAGATCGGGAACTTATCGAGAAACATTTTAATCAGTTGTAATTCACCTGTTTTAACTCTGATTTTGCTTATGTTAGTACCCATGTAATCTATGTGGTATCTTGTTCCAACATAATGACAATACTAACATAAACTATATTTTTTTACGTGTGTACGTGCATGGCTCCATTTAAATCGAACATGACATTTTCGTTTCATTTGGCTCCTATATAAGATATGGATAAATATTCATCTATAGAGGATTAGTGAAAAAAAATACATCCATAACATTACGTCATCTTCTATGTTTTACTACATTGAAAACAATATATTTTCTACACAAGCTCACTAGATCTGGCAGATGTTTTAACATAATCTTTCTAGTTACTTTGATTTCTATTTTAAGCTGCAAAAATCTTTAGGATAAAAACCTTGTTTCCACCAAGCTAGAACAAGAAGTCAATGTCTATGGTAAGCCAAAGACATTGTTTAATACTTATTTTGCTTCAACCTCCACTGTATAAAAATTGAAGATTTAGTTATGATTCGAAACGTGTTTTTCTATTTATCCATAAATTCTTTACTCATACTTATTCTAAACAACGTACTTTCTAGACGACCCCGTTGGATTTAGTAGATTTTTTAATAAAATCTTTCTAGTTACTTTGTTTCATATTCCAAGGTGCGAGAATCTTCAAAAAAAAAAACATTTCGTTTTCACCGAGCTAGAACAAAAAGTCAATGCCTATGGCAAACTATAAATTCTAATCGAATAAGTACCAGTAAAGAATATATGGATAAATAGAAAAACACGTTTGCAATCGTAACTAAATCTTGAAATTTTTATATAGTGGAGATTATGTTGAAGCAAAATAAGTATTAAACTATGTATTTGGTGTACCATGGACATTGACTTCTTGTTCTATTTCGGTGAGAACAAAGTATTTTTCCTAATGATTGTTACACATTGAAATAAAAAACAAAGTAATTAGAAAGATTGTATAAAAAAAAACAGCCAGATCTAGCATGATCTTCTAGAAATTACGTTGTTTAATTTTGAATTTAGTAAAACATAAAAGCTGACATAGATTTTAAGGTTAGGGTTTTGAGATTAATAATTTAGGTCTTAGATGTCGATATGAATATTTACTACATTCTAAACAACGTGTTTCTAGACGACCTCGCTAGACCTGTCATATAATTTAATATAATATTTTTAGTTACTTCGTTTTGTTTTCTATTTTTAGGGGCAAGAATATTTAGGATAAAAAACTTTGTTTCCACTGAGCTATTGATTTCTTTGGTCTATCATAGATTTTGATTTCTTGTTCAAATGTGCTATTAGTTGAAACAAAGAAGATTGATTTGATAATTTTAATGTCAAACAAGGGAGTTATGGTCATAAAATCATAAAAATCAGAAGCATACCGAGTAAAGAATCTATGGATAAATAGAAAATCACGTTTCCAGTTGTAACTAAATCTTCCGTTTTTTACATAGTGGAGCTTGAAGCAAAATAAGTATTAAATGATGTATTTGAGTCTACCATAGACATTGACTTCTTATTCTATTTCGGGGAAGACAAACTGTTTTCCTAAATACAAGTTTTGCACCTACCGCCTATGGGCGTTGTGTTATTTTGAATATTTATATATTATATTCATAAATTATTAATTTTTATTATTAATAAGTTAATGATTTAATTATAAAATAAATAAATATTTAACCATGTATGATAGGCTTGGTAATTAGTATCGGGAAACCAGGTACTCACCCGAAATCTTACTGATTTGGGCGGGGATTACCCGTTAACCGAGTAAAGTTTATGGGTACGGGTGAATTCGGTACGGGGTTAGAGCGGTTAATGGGCGGGGTTAGAGCGGTTAATGGGTGGAGACAGGTTTGAAGGTATTCGCCCCATACTCAACTTGATGGGTACTGAGTATGAAATGACGTTGTATTGGCCACAATATATCATCTATGTTTAACGGACCAGACCCAAATTCTCCTTCAGTCAATTAGTTCCGCACTTTAACTCATCGATATAGTCCATTATTCCCTATCAGAACCCTAATTCTCTAAAAATTGTAGTTCCATCTTAAAAATCTCCTTGCAATCCCCAATTTGGGGGTTCAACCAAACCCGCTACTCATTTTGGGGCGGGGATGGTTTGAAATTTGTACCCGTTTAGTCTTGTCGGACGGGTATGGATAATACCTAATTAATAAATGGGAGGGGAGTGATATGTGGTGTCTGACCCATCTGTGCCCATTGCCAATCCTAATGTATGATTTTGTCAATTTCATTTTTTTATTAATCGTATAACCTTATAACTTTCTTTATAAATTAGAAAATATTTTTTTTATAAATCAATTAGAAAATATTGTCTTGTGTTTGTTTTTTTAGTTATTATACTATCACATGTAAATTATTGTCTTCATAATGATCAAACAACTTAGGACATGTCCAACTCATGACTTGATGAATCACAATGTTTGACCTATCATATGACTAATCGATGCCTAATTAGCCTGCAACTTAATTATTTCGACCCATCTAACTTGAATGACTCTAATGTTATACATAGTCATATACATTTCTTTCACAAACTCATTTGAATATTTAAGATGGTATGCAAACAAATCGTTGATCTCCAAGACACCTAGGGGTGTGAAGCCCAACCTATTTGATCGAGATTTGTCCGACCCGACCTTGTCAAATCGGGCTTTGGGCTATCTGGAAAGCCGTAATTTAATTCCACGAGCTTGGCCCGGGTTGTATGAGAACATCACGACCGGGTTTCAAGCTTTTTGGGTAAAGTCCGATCAAAACCCAAGTCAACTCGGTGTTAATAAAGTGTGTCATTTAATGTTGTAAAGAATAGCTCATGCGCAAATATCATATCTCAAATTCAGCTGCTATTATGCTTATGGTAGATAATGGTCCACATACTTTTTTCTTTTCGATTCGAGAACCCTATTTGTTTCCTTTTCTTCTCTTTTCATTTTACTTTTGTGAGTGACCCCTAATGACACCAACTCATGATTTGATAATTCAAAACTTGTTTGACTTGTGATATGATTGAACGTAGCATGATTAGCCCCCACTCGGTAGACATAACCCATCCAACTCAAATGAATCATACATTATACAAATACAAATATTTATGTGTGCATGTATTAACCTAATAAAAATAATCTAATAATATTAATAGATATACAAATATCTTACAAGTTAAATTTCAATTAATATGTCATTTTTATGATTATTTATTTATTGCTAGTTTATATTCTCTATTGGCCAAAAACAAATTTGTAGCCAAACCTTTACGGGATATGTCAAATGTAGCCAAAGCTATTCATAACCCCAAAAATGACAATGTTTTATTTTCCGTTAACTTTTCCGTCTAAGTTAACGGAAATTTAACCCCTAAAATGATGTGTCAGCTGATGTGTACAATTCTTTGCCATGTAATTATTTATAAATTAAAAATAATAAAAATAAAATAAAAAACATTAAAATTCTTTGCCGCCGCCTGCATCGCCCCCCCTGCCGCCGCCTGCATAGAGTTCCTCCACGGCGGCAACCTCCCGTTCGCCCTCAAGAAATTCCTGTACTTCGTCCGAAGCTTGATCCGAGCACCACCGTACCCTTCCCGGACGGGCTCCCACTCCACCGACGACTCCAACCGCCGCGGCAGAGTCTGCAAAACCTTCTGTCCCGTCATCCCGAGAAGGAAAGGGTGATTAGAGGCCGTCAAGTATTTCCCATAAATTGACTTCAGCCGAACAGAGGAGTCAGATCCGGGTACCGGCTCCACGACCCACTTGGCCGATTTCGACGACCCGTTCTTATCCTGGATTACTGATTCTTCGTCGTCGTCGGCGAGGAGGTACTTCTTGTGGTGGCTGCGGAGGCGGACTGCTTTTTGAATTAATTGGAGAGAGAAAGAGAGTCAAATTGGAAGAATTGAGAGAAAGTGTTTGGTGGGTTTGAATTAATTTGTTGAATTGGAGAGAGTCAAATTGAGGATTTATTGAAACGGAAGAACGTGGTGGGGAGCGCCCCCTCACCCCGCCGCTGCTCCTCCCTCTTCTTCAAATCAAATCACTGGATTCCAGAGAGAGAGCTTGGTGGTGGACTATGGCGTTGGAGACAGAGAGCTTGGGTTGGAGATGAGAATATGGGATGGAAGATTGAGTTGAAGGGTGGTGTCGGTGGAAATCTAGATCCAATGAAGGTCAGGGAGATTGGGGGTGTCGGTGAGGGGGATTTGGGGGTGTCGGTGAGGGGGATTGGGGGGTGTCGGTGAGGGGGGTTAGGGGCGACGGCGGTGGAAGGTTGGAGGAGCAACGACGGCGGTGGTGGGTTGGTGGAGCATCGGCTGCCATGGGTGGAGCGAGGAAGAAGAAGCATTTTTACATTATTTTTTTTTACATCAAATTTTAATTTTTCTTTTATTTTGTTTTAGATTAATTTATTTATTTTCAAATAATGATGTGGCATCTGACGTGGCTTCTAGTTGACCGGTCAAGTAGATGCCACATCAGCTCCGTTTGCACTGTCACTAACGGTGTTAAAATTCTAACTAATATCGGCTACATTTGTCGTAAAAATTAAAAGTTTGGTATAAACAGTGTGACACGAATAGCTTTGGCTATGTTTGACATTTCACGGAAAGGTTTGGCTACAAATTTGTTTTTGGCCTTCTCTCTTTTACATATGTTTAAACCTTTTGTTTATCTACACTTTATACATTATCATTTCTTGTTTCTAATATATGAAAACTAAAATATTCTAGTTAAAGTGATTGATTATGATGCTATTTCTTATTTCTAATATAAGAAGAATAAAATATTCTCGTTAAAGTGATTGATTATGATGTTGTTTTGCTAGGTGAAAATATGTTGTGGTAAAAACCTAATGATGTTTTTTTATATTATATAATAGACTAAAATATGCTCTCATCAACACTTGTCTACATGTTTAGTAGGATATGCATGATTTTTTTGAATTTCCTTACGACACTTGAGTAGTTTATTATGATTATTAAGAGAAAATGATATGTTAGTATGATATCTGAACTATAGACTCTAACCTACTTCAAGACCGTCATACCCAGCCTAAAAGGATAAAAGAACACAAATTTTCTAACTTGATTTTTTTATTAGCTTACTTAATTTTTATAATCCTACATGATATATGTTATATATTACGTTATTTTTTCACCTAAGATTTTTTTTTATACAGGACATCTCCCGAAGAGATATCGTAGACCGTGAGCCAACCTAGGAGATAAAAAAAAGAAAAAGTAAAGGAAAAACAAATGGGAGGGGAGGTGGAAAATTAACCACCAACAAATTATCTAACCTGCATGTGTCTTAAGTTGATCAAACCAAGATGTTGCTTTGTATCTATAAAAAAAAAGTAAAATAATAAAAGAATTAATTATAGCAAATAGGCCAAGTGTAAGAAAAAGTAAATGCCAACGTAATGAAAGAAATCCTAAATTTAGTGATCAATTAACTTCCCCATTACAAGGCTTTTAATTTAAAAAAAAAAAAATAGCAACAAAATGACCAAATGAACGGCAAATATTTAAGGTAATCCTAAATTTAATAATCAATTAACTCCCACCCTTTTAATGACATATGATAATTTATCACAATCAATATCCCAAATTAAATGAATAAACGGAAACGTTTTTATTTTCTTTTTTTTTTCTCTCTAAAACAACGAAATCAACATTAATGAAAATATTTATTACTATTTTAATTTTCTTCTACCATCAACGGAAAAATTTAAGGAAAAATCATTGCCAATAATTAAGCCAAATTAATTAGTTTGTAATTGAGTTAAATTTTGGAAATTGAAACGACGGTCTTCACCAGTCACCATCGGAGTTTCACCTCCAATACCAACAACTTTTTACAGGACAAACAATGTCGGCGCCGGGAAAGATTAAACCTTGAGTAGCAGAGGACCTATTAACGAAATACACTTCATATTAGAAAACCTCATAACGACGAGCCTAAAATTCGCAGATTGGGATAAACTACAATCTCTAGAATAAATCAAAGATTAAGATCCTTTGTCAACAACGTCAGAACGACGAGCCTAAAATTCGCAGATTGGGATAAACCACAATCTCTAGAATAAATCAAGGATTAAGATCCTTTGTCGGCAACGTCAGAACGACGAGCCTAGAATTCGGAAATTGGGATGAACCCACAATCTCTAGAGTAGAAACCAATAGAAACAGAGTCCAATATCCGGCAGTCTTCTTTAGCTCCAGTTTCTTCTCACACAACTTCTTCAGCTCCCGCTTCCGAGCAGCCGGATGGATAGGTACAAATCGACGTTGATCAAAGGAGTGAAGATTTGGACACAGATGGCAATGGAGTACCGAAAAAATCGCTGACGGGAGAAGGCGAACTGGCAGCCCACACAAACAGATCTACTAAGCCCGAATCTGATGACGCAACTGCACAGCAACAACAAGAAAACCAGAGTAAGAGAAGGAGGAGCAGTTAGGAGTCGTCAAAATACCTTGGATCTGGAACCGAAAGGAGAACAATGACTAGTCTCCTCGTAACCAATGGCGGCGGCGGAAGGCGATTCCCAACGTTCAACGAGCTACTTCTTCTTCTCCAGCTCGAAGAATCGAGCTCATTCCTTCATTTTCCTTTTACTAATCACTAATTACTGATTGATCTCTTGGTGTGTTAACACTGGCGGAGCCAAGTGGAAGGAAAGGGGTGCAACTGGGGATTTTTTTCGGTGACAAAGTCTATACTTTGTCTCCGGGACAAAGTTCAATATCCACCGTTGATCTGATCTTATTTTACTAATTAATATTTGGATGTAAGTAAATATTATATTTAAGTAACCGCCAGTTTTAGTAATTAAATGATTTGAATTTATTTCAATTATTAATTTAATATTTATGCAATATTCCTCCCTTAAAATGTGGTAACAAAATATTTTCACAAACCTCTTCCCTATTTAATTTACACGTTCAGCTTCTTCTTCTTTATTTTTCAATTGCAGAACAAAGCAACACAGTCGCCATTGTTAGGGATTTTTAATATCCATTTTCATATAAACTATATAAGTTCCCAAGGAAGCTCTTGTTAAATTTCAGATTAATACGTTGCTGTCCGATTTGTTTCAATTTTTTCAACGAATAACAATTATGCTTCTTACTTTGTTGTGTATACTTTGCTGTTTTAAAATTGAATAAGTATTTAGACTAGTTTCTTACTTTGCTGTTCTTTCATTATGTTGTTGTCCTTTTTAACCAATTTTAATCAATTCAGAACAGTATGCTTAGTATCTTTATATTATTCTTCAATGGAGTCGTGGATTTGTGGAGTTTCTATTGTTCAAGGAATTGTGGATTTGCAATCAATTAATTAACATACTAATATTCTGATTTTCTTTACACATGTGTTGCTGTTAAACAAATTCCAGCCTCCGAATTTGCAATGCTGCTATACATTTGTGGTGTTGTTATTTAAAGTCTACTTGTGGTTCTATTATACAAGTTCTTTATGATGCCACTTCCTCATCTCAATTGGCAATTGTTTGATGCCAATTTTTGTGGTGCCTCCGAACCCCAAAGCAGTGATTCTGGCAATTTTTTTCCGGAGAGCTCCGTGAAATCAGTTCATTGATTCTGTTGGGGCTGCACCTACATATGATTGTCCCGTCAGTCCTGTTATCAAAATTATTAAGCAGATCATCTGTTAGATTCTAGAGGCAGAATGGACAACATGTATTAAAATCAATAACACCAGTCAGAACTACCATATTACCTATTCTTTGCTTGCTGCTCCTCCATTTTTAGATTCAAGAATATCGCCCGTGCACAAACTCCGTAAACACAATCACAACATTATAATCCAATGAACAAGCTAATTAAACAATAAACAAGTAATGCACCGATACTAGTACCGAGCCTTAAATATTCAGAATGTTTCCAACATCGAAGAACCTGCGTACATGAACTTACTTCGAAACATACTAGTACTACGAGCCTACAAGTATTCAATCGATACAAGTATTGTAAGCGAAAGCAAGATCCAGCAAAACAAGAACATTTTAAATTTTTACCACGTTCAAAATCAATATCGTTGCTCAAAAACATTGGCAAAAATAAAGATGATCAGATGGAAACCATCAATGGCCACCAAAATCCAGAACGCAGCTAGAAAAACGAGCATTCTAGTACTACTAGCATACTAATACTACCAGCATACAAGTATTGTATAGATACAAGTATAGAATCATGATCCACTACAAAAAAGTTAGTTATTAGTGACAAAAAAAATTCGTCACTAATAGCTAAATTCGTCGCTAATAGTTATTTGTGACCATTGGTGGTCGTCGAAAATACTCTCCCCACAAATAATTTATTTGTGACCAACCGTCGCTAATAGTTATTTATGACGAACATAATTGGTCGATATATCTTTTAGTGTTATCAGAAAATACTTGACCAAATTAATCAAAAGTCATCACAATTAGTAGTATTAGTGACAAATTTCAATACGTCAATTATATTCATCGCTAATAATTATTTAAGATACGTCAAGGATGGTTGTGGCTACATCCTTTTATTAGTTATACAACTAAACTCGATACTTAGAGTGTTTGGCCCATTGTGAATTTCTTATGGTCGTTTGGAATAAATATGCAATTTTGATCAATAAAGAATCTCTCAAGGTAACTAAAAAGTATATTTTTTTTTTTTGATGAATAACTAAAAAGTATATATTACTGCATCTTTCTTTTTCCAAAATGTAAAGACAACTGTTCATTCATTCCTTCCTTTAAGGATACAACTACATACATATATATAGTTTCTCCATCCTATGAAATGTGAATAAAAGATTTACAACAGAAAAACAATGGGCTGGAAGAACACATTCAGATTTCGAGCTAGTACCACTCACTCTTCCTCCGAGTCTTTGTCGTTCTTGTACGAAACATGAGTGTCAACCTTGTGAATCTGCAACAAGCCGCCATAGATAATCAATTAACTTATATACACAATCATTAATTGTTAAGGTTTTCAAAAACTTTTATTTATGAGATTAGTACCTTGGTATCAAAAGAATGCAGTTTCACCATCTGGGTTGGAGATCAGTTTCAGGGCTCTCTTGATCCAAGTGAAAGGGACTGCTACCTTTTTATCAGTGTTAGTCAGGACATCAAATACACCTAAGTCAATGAAAGGTAGAGATGAACGAATTCATATCAAAGAAGTTATAGTCATCAATGGTGGTTTCAGAGGTATGGAGAGCTTACATTGTTCATCCATGCATGGCAGATAAGTGATGTTAGATGCAATCTGGCGCATAATTGATTGTACCTCTCTCAAGATTTCTTTGTCGGTCTTTTCCCTCAACACCCTGAAAACCACATCATAGACTACAATCAAATCAACCAGTAATGAAGATAAGGTTACAAAACAAGTCAGGAGTGTCACAATGATCGTAGCAGGGTCCAATGTAGTTAAAATCGTGATTCCACGTAAAATCGAAAACTTAGGTGAAATCGGAATCGTAAAATCGTAAGATTTTATGTCCCAACTAAAAAAATATATAAATACTTATTAATAAATATAATATGTTAATAAACTTAGAATTATACATTCTTATAACAATTAATATGGATGGCTTATAACAAAGAATTATAACAATAAGTTAATAATATGCTCAGAGGGATGCGTACATGGATGGCTTAGTGAAAATGAAACTACTATTTTGGTGAGAAGTGAGAACCATAGAACCGTAGGAAATGGGACAGAGGGATGAGGATTGCGGAGTACAGAGTAATTACTTGAAGCAGGTAGAACCATAGATGAAATGAACTGTTATAGTTTGGTGAGTTGAAGTTTTGAACTTCTGATGTAGCCTCCGCCCTCCTTGCTTCAATTTCTGGGAAAGAGGAAGGTATGAATGAGTCAAATCTGGAAAAGAGGAAGGTATGAATGAGTCATTTTCTGGGAAAGGTGAAGGTATGAATGAGAGCTTGCAGGGAAGGAGGGAATCGACAGGAAGGACAAAGAAGGTTGACTTACTGACTTGAAGCAGTGGAGAAGGAAGATGATGTTGCTGACCTTGTGTCCGAGTGAGGGAAGATGCTAGATGGTGAGGGAGGCCGGCGAAGGAGGGACTGAGGGGAGAAGGAAGTCTCGAGTCGACGGTGAAGGGACGAGACGACGACGAAACTGGAGAAGAATCGCCGACACAGAGAACGGACGACGACGAAGCTGGAGAAGAATTGGAGTATCGGATGATGACGAAGGGGCGAATAGAAGGAAGTCGTCGACGCAAAAGCGACGTTGGTGACTTGCAGCCGAGGAGAAGCACCGCCGGTGAGAAACGGAGAAAAATCAAGGAGAAGCAGCGCCGGCGATAGTTGTAGAAGAATCGAACTTTTGATTTTGCGGAATTAGGGTTCAGCGAGTTATTTTGGGAAAAAAGGGATTTGGGAAAATGGGTTAGATTCTCAGGTTGAACCAAAAAACGAACCAACCCATTGAGATTTTGGTCTAGTCAGGAAAATTACAAAAATCGTAAAACGTAAATCATTGATTTAACGATTTTAACGATTTTTCTCTCGATTTCACCCGATTTTGAAGGCCCACGATTTTGTAGTGAAATCAGGATCGTTTCTCATAGGTGAGATCGTAAAATCGTACGATTTTCAGATTAAAATCGCGATTTTGACTACACTGGCAGGGTCCATTTCAGTACAATTCTATTGCGGTTCCTACAAAGTTCCTCAGTTCGACAGTTAAGCCTGAAGAAACCACATCATAAACCTAAATTAAATCAAGTCATAACGAATATATGATTAATAAAAAAGTTAGGAGTGTTAGAATGACCGAAGTAGGGTGGAATTTGGTACAGTTCTATTAGGGTTCTTACAAAGATCCTCAATTCAACCGTTAATCCTCAAGAAACCACATCTTAAACCTAAATTAAATCAAGTTATGATGAAGCTATGTTTGCTCAACAGGTTAGGAGTGTGACGATGATGGTAGCAGGTGCAATTCAGTATAGTTCTATCAGGAATTGTCATAGTTCTATTGAGATTCTTACAAAGTTCCTCAGTTGAACAGTTAATCCTGAAGAAACCAAATCATAAACGGATAAACCTAAATTAAAAAAAAATCATAAACATACAAGTATTAAGATGATGAAATTATCGTAAGCAAAGTACCTTACAGCCACTAAAGTTCATATCACATATCTGTTTGCAGTTCTCCACCCTGCAAAAATGGCAACATCTTACAACAAACTGGTAGGAGGACAAGTACTAAGATGATGAAATCAGCTCGTAAACAAAGTACCTTACAGCCACTCAAGTTCAAATACATATCCATTTGCATTCTCCAGCAAATACTTGATACCAACATCTTTATCTGAAGTTCAACCGCACATACCAAACCAACATGAGAGTACAACTTAGCTTCCCTTAAGACTTACCATAAAACTGTTCAAATTGCAAGTTAGTAATAACTTCCAGTTACCTAACCTTCCAATAAGCCTAACTTACCAGACATTGGGATTCAAAGCCTCCAAGTTTTGGAGATTGTCGTGAAACTGAACCAAACAAGAAAAGCAAAAAAATCAGCATCTTAACACAGCCACAACATTCCATCAAAGTTTCAAACCAATTTTAAAATCCCCTCATCTCAAACCATTTCAAGATGCATGTCTTCAACATCTTGAGCAAATTGCAGATTTATATGCTTCAGTGACGACACCTCGGCTACAACAACAATCACATCATAAAACTTCACCGACACAAATTCTTACACCAAAGCTACACCCGACTGAACCTTATAAAACACTAGAAGCCAAAATTAGGGACGATGTATGAACGTTGAAGTTCAATCTGAAAGGATTCAATTTTTAGGGTTTTACGAGACAGAGAGAAGAGTAAGAGATGAGAGCACGACTGACCAGGAGAAGCGACACCAGGTCTCTTTGAGAAAGCTTAGCAATCTTCATCAATCACGAAATCGTCTCCCTGCTCCACGCCATTTGCTCCTCCTCCGCCTTCTCTTCCATCGCCGATCGCCGATCGCCGTTTCAATCTCCATGTCAGTTGTCGGATCTAGAAGAATACAAATGCCTTCCACTTCAAATTGCGACTATTTTACTATTCGGCCACATATACACACCGTAAAGCCTAATCGGCATGGCTGCAATAGATAGCGAAATAGTAAGAGAGATTAGGGAGTTAGGTTAGTATTCAGCCTTTTGATTTTAGGTGAACTATTAGATTTGTTTTTGTGGAGAACTAAAAATTTGGGCAAAATCTTAGTTATTAATGAAATAATAACAATAAGGATTCGATAAAAGAATCTATGACCAACATATTTGACGGAATATTGTTGACGATTTATTTTTTGCGTCAAAAAATGAACTTTAATGACTACTTAAGAATTTTATCGCTAAGATTTGGTCACTAATAAGTAATTTTTTTGTAGTGATCTACGAGCATTCTAGTTCACTACGTACACCATTAACATGTCAAAATAGTATACCTCCCTAAACATCCAACTCCAAAAAAAGGTATATAATCACAAATACCTAAAAACATAACAGCCACATGAACACTAATTCATAAGCGAAATTCATCCACTATGCTCAAACAATATATTTTGTCCCTCCCCTTATGAGCAAAACGTTAAACTAACAAAGATGACAAAAGGTATGGAGATAAAGGACAAGTTCTTGATGGCCAGTTGCAAGTTGCACTAGCGGCTACTAATGAGCCGCACGATTTGAACCTAAAATTCGACAAAGAGACAGAACACACCCTGAACTGCTGCCCATTAATGTACATCTCCATCGAATTTCAATGTCACAACCAAAAAAGGAAGAGAAGTTTGGCTTACCGGCGGCGAGGGAAGACTTAATTGGTCACCGACGGATGGGAGAAACGCCGATTACCATCGGGGCTGCCAACAGACCCTGGACCCGCGATGAACGTTCGAACCTTGGGGCTGATCGAAGGCAAAGGTCTGACCACTTAAAAGGTTCGACGGCAACTGCTAGATGGTGAGGGAGGGAGCACGCCGAAGCTTCAGAAGGTTCGGCCAATTTTATCGTCGGTGCCGTCTTGAAGGATTTCGAATGGCTTGTTTCAGAGGGAGTGGGGGAGCCGGTTAGGAAGTTACCTAGGTTAATGGGGTGAAATAAAAAATGGTAAAAAAAAATTACCCTCATTTACTACTAGTACTATCCACCGTTGGATTAGATTAGAGAGATCTGACGGCTAGGAATGAACTTTGTATAGGGGATAAAGTTTTTCCTTTGTCAGCCACCGGGCTCCGGTGCAACTGCACCCCTTGTATAATTTGAAAAAGTTATAATTCACATATGCTGATGGTTGATTAATATGATGATGATGGGTGATTTTCACCTAAGGTTATATCACTATGTTTTTTTTTCTAATAATACATTTATGGCTTAATATTATTTATTGTGTCTTTAAACATAATTTTATAGTTGGGTATTGGATTTCGATTATTATATAGTAATATAACTTATTAAAATTTTTGTATCTTTGTATATTTTAGATATAAATTATTTAATTTTAATAATAAAATTATATTTTATAATAAAATTTATACTTATAATTCTAAGGCATTAAATATGCATTGATTGTAGAGTTAGAAATAAATACAAATGTGCAATCAATGACATTCAATAAGAGAAATACATTAGGATTTTTTATTTAAAAAATTAAGGATGATATGAAAAATTGAGAGAAAGACTACATCTTATGTGGCAAAAGTTTTTGGTTGATCTACAATATATATAAGCCTAATACCATTGTGCAGCATAAACTATTGGCTTATTACGAGTCTATACATATCCTTTTTCGAATTCCAATAATGTCACGACCTTCTGAACCCATTCACGAAAATGGCATGCCGTCAATTACTAGTTAACAGAGTTAGCTGACTGTGTCCAACTTATTACGTGTCATATGACATGGCTGCAACATCATATAAACTAATATTTTTTTTTAATTTTAAAATTTTTCCTTCTTCCCCATCTCTCTCTTCTAAAGCAAGATCCCCAAATTCTCATGACTCTTCATCTTCCCAACTGATTGAAGTTCCTCTCCGTGTTCCCAAAGAACACCAAATTCTTCCTCGCCGCTGTCGGTGACAGATTCTTGATTTCTTTCCGATTCACCGTCGCTAGTGACGAATTCTCGATCCCTTTCATCGTATCTCACAAGAAGGCAACCCTTTCATCATAATTAATCATTTTTCTTCTTCCTGTGATCTCTAACCTTAAAAACATTTTCATAATTAGTTGAGTAATTAGGTAATTAAAAAGAACTCGTTTAAAAAACACGATTAAAAGAGAGTTATTTCCAGAAATCTACGGCGATCAACGGTCCACCGGGGGACGAGGTTCAGATCTAGATTCAGAACTCTTCCGCTTCCGCTTCTGGTGCCGTCGCTATTGGGCTTGCATTCTAGAACAACTGACAGACGTCGAGTCGGTCTCGCTCTGCGCTCTCCCGCCGCTGTACCAGCTGCCGCTGCAATCGACGTCGACCGGCTTGAACCGGACCGGAAACCGCTAGCTAACAAACTCAGGTCTCTCGAGCTTCGATTAGCTTCCGTCACCAGATAATGTCGTCCAGGAGTAGGCAATTTTGTTACAGTTACTCGAATCGGAGCTTCGCGAGGTGGAGAGGCTTCGACTCGCGGCAGTCGATGGCGGAAGAAGCTGATAGAGATGATGACCCAAAGACTTGGAAGTGGGTAATCCGGAAGAGGATTTGAGATCTGATGGAGGCATGTAGCTTCTTCCAATGGAGGACTGTACTGAGATCCATTTTTAATGGCCAGCGGAATGATAGTAGAAGAAGAAGCAGAGAGTGAGGAGAGAGGAAGAGAGAGAGTGTGGCAGCTATGGAGGAGGAAGAACAAGAAAAGTGAAATTGAAAATTAAAAATAAAATATTTAATATGACATGGCAGCCATGTCACATGACACATAAGATGTTGGACACAGTCAGCTAACTCCATCAGGCCACGTAGGATGATTTTCCCCAAAAACAGACGGCATCCCATTTTCGTGACATTATTGGAATTCGAAAAAAGGATATGTATAGACTCGTAATAAGCCAATAGTTTATGTTGTACAATGGTATTATGCCATATATATATTTAAGACAAGATTCTCGCACCTTGAAATAGAAAATAAAGTAATTAGAAAAATTCTATTAAAAAACCCACCAGATCTAGCCTGCATGGTATTTTATAAATTACGTTGTTTTGAATGTAGTAAAACACAAAAGCTGACATAGATGTTATGGCTGTAATTTTTTTCACTCACGCTTTGTAGTTGAATATTTATGCATTTTCCATGAAGGAATTGAATGAAACAAAAGTTTCATGTTCGGTTTTAATGAAGTCACGTCCACACATCGAAAATATAGTTTGCTTTAGTATTGTCCTTATGATTGGAATAAGATATCATCAAAGGAAAATTTGCACGCAAAGCGCATGCATGAGTCCTAATAGAATCAAAATCAGAGTTAAAATGAGTGAGTTACAACTTATTAATTAAATTGTGCCTAAATTATTATTCACGAAACCCTAAATACCTAAAACGCTACCCTTAAATCCAAAAAAAATAAAATTGCTTAACTCGCTCGCTAGCCGGCGAGCTCGCCAAACATTGGGCATTTAAAAGTAGATAGGGACATAGTTTCAAAGTGTTACTATTTGGGCAGATAGTTTTTTAAATATTATTTCTTTGATGAAATGGCTCTGTAAGTTATTTGAAATTATAAATCTACCATGTTTTTAAATTATTATAATATCTCTATTCTTCAAGGTGGTGAAATTATTTATAAATCAAAAGGAATGTAATGGAAAGTAATAGGGTGTAAATTAAAGGATTATGTAGGAGGTCCACTGAGGAGGTGATTTCGGATTCGAGTTAGATAATTTGATTGCCTAGAAAATGACCTTTAGCTTGCTTAGTACAAGCTCATGAAACGAAGAAACAATGACAAGAAGTCTGCTGACATTCCTAGATAAGTCATCTTGATATCGAACAATTGATGAGCCCATTAGGGAGCTTGCGGAAGGTCATGAGAGAAACTTAGCATAGCAAATGAAGCAGTGGACCAATGTAATGCTCCATCGACAAAGACCCCTCTTATAATCTCCGCGACATTTTCATCTCTTATAATCTTTTGAGAGTTCGTCGTATCCAAAAACGTACAGAAGATAATTCTCATTACCTTCGTTGTTGATCTGGAGGAAGAGTGTTGCGTTTGAGTTTGAGGTTTGGGATCGGTGGAGCTGATCGGAGACGAAGCGAGGGCTGTCGATTATGGACATCCACTGCTTTGATACGCACCTGCACTTTACGAAATCGTTGACTCCGAGTCGATGGAGGATGTTGGTGATGGATTCCTGAGGAATGTATTTTTTTTCCAGGATATCTGTAGAAAAGATATCGTAGACCGTGAACCATCTTAGGAGCTAAAAAAAGAAAAAGAAAAAGAAAGTCTGGAAGGGGAGCGGAGGGGAAGGGAAGAGTTTGGGTTTAGGGGGAAGGGGGAGAGAGGGTGGAGATTTATCCACCAACTAATTTATTATCTAAGTAGTCTTAGATTAATTTGGCCCGAAGAATTCAGGAGAAAAGCAATTTGTTATAATTTTGTAATTATAAAAAATGGAATTACCAATTTGCAAAGTAAAATTAAGAAATGAAAACTTTGAATTTGTTAATAATTGACAGTTAGGCGAAGTCGCTTGTGTTTTGGGTGTTAATGCCTATGGCCTGGGCGAAATCGCCTAGGCCCTAGTCGGATATACCCATATTTGTACATAGTTTGAATAGGTATTTATTTTGGTATATAGTTTCATTTTTTTTATTTATTATGGTGAAAACTCCTGAGTTGAATCCCTATTGAATACACCGATTCAATAATCTAATAGAGCTCTAAAAACCATCAACCTGATCGACGATATTCAACATCGAATTGCTAAATGATATATTTTCATACCAATATATTATATTATAGAGAGACAAACAAACCAAAACACACGGAATTAATGCGGGTTGAAGCCCAGATCGTACAACTGTGCCTGCGACGGTGCGGTCCAGATCGACGATGACGATGAAACTCGAGTTACTGTTGTTGTCTGCTGTTGAACGCGAGCTGTTACAGCTGTTGTTGTTCGCTCCCTTGCCCTTGAACAGAGATGAGTTTGAGGGTAGCGGCGACTACTACTGCTGTTGTAGCGGTCAAGTAAAAGAAAGAGAGGAACAGTGGTGTTAGCGGCGACTGCCTATTTTGTGTGTCTTGGTCTTGCTGTGCTGCCTATCAATTTGTACTAACACTAGATTTTATTCTCACCTAACACTAGCTAGATTTAGGGTTAGGCCATTTCACCCCTGTTCATTTTTTTGTGTGTGTGTTGGGTTTAAGGGTAGGATTTTAGGTGTTCAAGGTTTCCAGATTAATAATTTAGGTCTTATGATATAAATATTTAGACACAAACGGTGCGCAATTTTAATGTCAAACAAGGGAGTTATATATAAAATTGTAGAATCAGAGAGATCGGAAACGTACCACGGACATTTTGAGAATCCTGCGCCAAAATCTTTCTTACTTCCTTCATCAATATTTCGGTGAAAACTGTGAAGTCTTCGCCAAAAACTTCTCCCTAGGCAGTTGTGATTATATTCTTGATCGTCTGACTTCTCTGATGATCCCGGGTCACTTCTTGAGGTTCCATTTCATCCCGAACACTCCCGATGGCTACTTATTCGATGATAAAAATATGTGTACTAATAGAGACAGTAGAAAACACATCAAATAGAAACAGGCCAAAGTAACCAAATCGGTAAGAAATAGCGTTAATGAATAAAAATCCACTAAACTACCCCTAAAATGTGTTTCAGACAATGGAATGTCACTTAATTGAGGCTGATAATCATGATATTTCTAGTGTCATCACATTTCATATTCACATAATGAAAAACTCAAACTAACATTTGCTAGAACATGCATACTGCTTCAAGGAAATTAATGGATATCAAAGTACATACCTTAATTTGTCGAATTCCACAACTTGAATGGCTTGAGGTTATTTTTAGACAAAATACCGATTTCAACTACATACAACGAAAAACCTCAACTTAGAAATGATGATACATCTCAAAACCATTTCAAGTATAATCATATAAATGATGTATACAACATTTCAAAACTAAAGTACACACCAAAACAACCCTAATTTCGCATACTCCAATGAAATTACCCCCAAAACATCATTTCAAATTAGAACTCACCATTATTCGGTCAATAATATTTTCATAATATTAACTAGTAAATAAGCTAGAACATTAACCAATTCATACATAACTACTTTATGCAAAATAAAATGGGTTGCTTACCTTAATTCTTCACATTCCAAATGTGACAAACGTTGAATTTGTCAAATTCCAAAACTTGAGCGTCTTGGAGTATATTTTGAGACGAATAAGATTCCTACTACACACGTCCAAAAGCCCCAATTTAAGAAATTAGGGTTCATCTAAATAATGATGCAAATCGTAACATGTATGAGTATTTGTATGATAATCGTAGTAATCAAAGGTCTTAACACTAATTTTGTACCCAATTGCGTGATAACCTACTTATATCTAACATATTAAATCGTAAAATCATAAAACCCCCAATTTTCGAATTAGGGTCTACCTTAGCTGATTGTTGCATGGGAGAGGGCTGGCATGGTAGCGATGGCGACGTGAAGAGGAAGAATGAAGAATAGTTCAGATAAAAAAAAGTGAGAGAGGAGTTGCTACTTCGCAAAATGAGGAAGAAGGAGCTGCTGCTGGAATTTATACCACAAATTTAATAGCAGCCACTTGGGCGCTGTTAAATGTCCACTGTAAATTTATTTTAACAGTGCTCGCTATTAAACCTCCTAAGCTAAATAGCCACTACCTCTTCCTTCCTCAAGTTTCTGCATTGAAGGGTAGGAATTCATTTCAAAGTAACAAATGACATTCAAGCATTGTTCATTTCCTAGTTCACCATTCACTCAATGTGTTACTAGGCACTCAATTTTCATCATGGAAAAAACTAATGAACTTCATTGAGGTGTTAAGTTGGATAGCATAACACATGTATCGTCTAGTTAGAGACGTAAAAGAAGCGCTTCATGGGAGGCACCCTGTGTTATACTTATTTTATCACTTTTATTTGCTTTTGAACTTTGGGATGACTTTGGTGCTTGCGGAGAGGGTACTCAAGCTCTTGGATTTACTTGGAACATTAGGGTTTTTTAGTTTTTCTAATTTTTATAAAGAGGATCCTAATATAAGGTTATTCTAATTTTAGTTAAATTTTATTAACTAAATGAAAAACTGCAAGAATTATTTGCCTCTAGTGCTGAATGATCTAATTGTTCCAATACCTATAGAAGCATTCCCAAATAATTGCATCCAAATGTATTTTTTATTTTATTTTCGTAAGATATATATTAGTGAGAGCAATTAATTAGAGACAAATAGTATTAACTATAGAAGCAAATAATATATTTGTTATATTAGCTAACTTTTAGAGGCTAATTGTATTAGCTATTGAGACAATAATATATTTGTTGTATTAGATAACTTTTAGAGTCTAATATGTTAAATGTCTCAAGCTATGTGTATCTATATCTATGTTTTCTTGTAGTGTTTTTAGGAGGCTTTTTAGCAGTGATTTGCCCACTTTTGGACGATGAATGCATACTTTTTATTGCTCGTTCACTGCTTTTCATGTTATCTATACATGTTCCTACTACTAACCCCCCTCAAAGGTAACATAGAAACCCCAAGTCACCCAGGATCAAACTCTACTCTCCATAGAGACAACCATCCTCTGAACTCATCTCGTGAAATGACTCATGCCACCACAAGCCACCTTCCAATAGCAATCTCCCACACCACTTGACCCACCATCCTCTCTTTATCTCTAAAAATTCTATTGTTTCTCTCACCCCAAATATACCAAAAATACGCATGCACCAACCTATCTCTAAAACTCATATGCCTACAGTAATAGTTCCTAACCTGCCATTCGCGGATGAACTCACAAAACGTCAACATGGTTTGGTCCCTAAATGACAAATTTGGAACTAAAAGTAAACCAAACATGGTTCAGAAAATAACAAGACAAGAACAAGTGTGACACCGACTCAAGGTCAGCTCTGCACATAGCACATATGCTAGGATCCACAGAGCCCTTCTTTTGCAAATTCTCAAAAGTGGAGATACTTTGGTGAAAGACGTGCCATATAAAATTTGAGATGTCGATCGAAACATCGTCAATCTTAACTGCATCACCGGGATATCGTTCATCCCTGTACATGAGTCCTGAGCAAGAGTTCTGAAAAAGGATATAATTTTTTTTGATGAGAATTTGTATGTATTATATACTGGAAGGATCAAAGAAACATCTGAGTCCAACAAGCAAAACGAAAAAAACAAAAGACAAAGGAACAAAAGAAGAGGAGAGAAATCCTTTGGAAGCGCCAAAAGTCAACAACAATCCTATCCATTATCAAAAATCAATCTCCGCCAGAGATAGATGTCCTGGGAAGAGAAGGTCCCATTAGCGCTAAGCCAATCGCCAGCAGCGATACCGATTCTTCTAAAAAACTGAGACAGGGGATTCCGAGGTGTCCTTGAAAATTCGGGAGTTTCGTTCTTTCCAAATATGCCAAAGCACCGCGTGGAGAAGAACTTTCATAACCAAGGAGAAACTCTGAGCACAGTTCAATTCTTTCCATCCCATAATGAAAGATGCGATCGAAGAGTGGAAGGGGCCGAAAATGGAAAGTCGTGAACTAAGAAGAGTCCATACCTTGGCAGCAAAGTTACACTCGAGAAAGATATGATCGACCGATTCGAGATTGACATTACACAGCACACACTTGTTGACAAAAGCGAAGCCCTTCCTTTGGAGGTTGTCGACCGTCGCGATCTTAGAGAAGAAGACCTTCCAACAAAAACTGGATACCTTTGTGGGGACTGCCGACTGCCAAACGACCTTAGCCAGAAAGAGAGCACAACCTTTGAACTTTTCTGCAATCAGTGATCGTCGAAGCGATTGAACAGTGAAACAGCCGTCCGGATTAATTGATCAACGGATGTAAGCGGGACCTTCTGTGAAGAGTTCCATCCGGATGGAATCGAGATAATGGATGAGGCTGTCCCATTCCTCCAAAGCACCTCCACGCAACTGATAACGGAGAGGGATATGCCACCTTTGCCTGTCTGAAATAGGAAACACATTAGAAATTAATGACTCCAAGGATCGGGCAGCAGCCGCGATCCTTGGAAACAAAATATCAAGCCTCACATTTCTAACCCAATAATCACTCCAAAAAACACACATCCAACCCCCCGGATCGATGACGCCGTAAGACCAGAAAAACGGGCTCAAAGAGACCACCCATTTCCAAACGGACGAGCCAGCAGTGGAGAAATGCCAAACAGGTTGCCAGTCGGAAAAGCCAGAGCCACATTTAAGATTGATCAGAATCCGCCACCAGGCTGTGCGCTCCATAGCATATCTCCAGTGCCATTTGCAAAGGAGCGCCACATTCAGAGACCTGAGGTCTTGAATCCCAAGTCCACCCACATCTCTAGGTGCTTTGACCAAATTCCAGCTCACCCAGTGAATCTTATACTGATCAGAAACACCAGACCACAGAAAACGGTTCTGTATTCGTTCCAAGGAGGAGATGACCGCGGCCGGAGCTTTGTATAGAGAAAGATAATAAACTGGCAAGGAGGAAAGAACACTCTTAATCAGGGTTACTCGACCACCGAAAGAGAGGTAATTAGCTTTCCAGATGTCCAATCTTCTTTCCATAGTGGCCACTACCGGATCCCACAAGTTAGGAGTGAATCCCTTTGATCCGAGAGGAAGGCCGAGGTAGGAGGTGGGCAGGGAATCAGCAGGACAACCAAAGAGATTAGCAAGAGAGGCGAGGTTTGGGACTTCACCTACCG